>QLOY01007179.1:0-10518 GCA_003313965.1 Megacollybia marginata
GACGGTTATCTGTTCCCAGTTTTGTCCATATTGACTGCGTTGTTTCAATTCGCTTTCCGGGTCTTTGTAACGGCCCGACCTTATACTACCTTATTTTGTACATACTGTTGCCGCCCTATATAAAAGGCGTCTATTTAGGTAATCAGAGCTTAACTACTTTTTGCTCATCTTACACTACATACCTCAATACTAGTTTGGTCAAGTTCTGACGCGTGAAGAGTAAGTTACACTTTTTGAACTTCCTAAAATTATCTAGGAAAACGGTATGTCTAATACCCAGTACAAAGTACAGACCACTACACGTAGACGTGGTCTTGCAACAACTGGAGCAGCAACCGGAACCTTGCACCTAGTGCAAGAACAGCAACAACAATGACAGTGGTCTACATCCGACCACTCCTCTGGCTTACACTTTGGAGCCATTGAAGCCAGATTGATGGAAAGCCTCGAAGAAGACTGGCGAGCACTGAAGGGAGGGAGACATGGAGATACTCCTGCTCCACTCAGGGATGCTGAAACACGAAGGCAACCCTGGAATAAACGGGCTAAGAGGTCTAGTTCGACCTCCGGAGAAGGAGTTACCACTGACATCTCCCCTCAGAACAACTCCTCTGACGGAATGAGGGAAAGTGAGTGCGCTGAAAGATGCGCTGGGAAACAACGTGCAAAGACGAGCAACAACTCGTCTAATGAGAGGTCTAGTGGACCTAATAGACCTCCCTCAGGAAATAAGCGAGATCGTAAACATTACGATCAACGTTACCCCTCCTCACTACCCCCGAGACACCAAGATTGGGTAGGCAGAGACAATTACTGCCCCCCCAATCAATGGACAAACCATGTAGGTACGTCCAGAAGAGGACAACAAGTGATGGACCAGGAACCTCTGGTATCCAACCCGAACCACTTAAATTCGTGGTTTGAAGGTCATCCGGACGGAGACCTTCATGACTATATGCTACGACCGGTTACTCCAGTGAAGCAAGAAACTGACGATGATTGGTACAGATTCATCAGAGCAGAGGCCATCCCAATAATGATGATAGGCCCCACTAATCGCGACTGAGTAGGCTGGCAACGCCTACGAGAAGAAGAAATGAACCGACTAGGCTGGTCTAGAATAGCAGACCAGGGCATTGTGTTCAATTCGAGTGGCCAACCGCGAGACAACTGGATCCATGAAGACCTAGAACATAATCGTTCTTACTGGAACAACCAGTTGGGCCACTACCTGCAAAAAAGAAGGGGCCAACAGAACCCCTCAGGTGCAAACGCAGATGTGGAACTGGAGCCTGCCAGTTCACCTCCTCAACCAACTGTCAATCATAAGTCGACACAAGGGAACGCAATCCCTCCTTTCCGCCAGGAAACCCCCCCTCATAGACCACGCAGTGGTCAAACCCCATATGATCATAATGGAGGATCGGGTGGAGGTGGTGGAGGGGGAGGTGGTAGTAATGGTAATGGAGGAGGAAGTCCACACCCTAGTAGTACTACGGGTGATACGTCTAGACATTCGAGAAGAGGCTCGAATAATGGACCTCCAGATAGAGGTCCTAATGGTGGAGGACCACCACAAAATGAACCACCTGGAGGAGGACCTCCAAGTAGAGGACACGGTGGTGGAGGATCCGGTGGTAGAGGACCACCACGAAACGATCCTCCAGGAGGAGGGCCTCCTGATGACCCACCACCTGATGAAACATATTATGGTAACGATGACAATGCACCATCCAAGGACGATGGCTGGCAAGCGATCTCCCACCAGTATTACAGTGACGATTCCATCAACAGTAATCAGGGTGAAGCTGGTCCTGATGGAAGTCGACCAGGCGAAGCCCCTAACCAAATGCCTGTGGAATCAATGAATCCACTAGCAAGACAACGGCACCACTTGAATGCCGTACAACAAAAGTTCCGTGCTTGGATTTGGAAGCACGTAGGAGAACCAGCCCCGCCTGATCCTCTGGGTGTGAGGATCGCGGTGAAGGTAAATGAACCCGACAAGTGGTCGGGAGGAAACAATCCTGAGAAGTTTGAAAGCTTCTTGATGAAGGTGCTGCACTGGATGAAGATATCCAGACTGGGAGGCCCAACTCTCGAAGGAATGCGAGTATCACACCTCGCAAACATGCTTGATGATCAAGCACTACGATGGTATGATGAACACGTAGACAGAGTTCATGCTACACGTCGTGATTGGACGCTTCTTGATGTAGTAATGGGACTGTATAGTTATTTTATACATGAAACCGCTATACAAGAAGCAACGGATAAGTTCCACGATGCTCGCTATAAGACGAACACTGAGGACTTCTACCAAGAGCTGTGTAGACTAGCTCTAAGAATGGTACATCCCCCGGACAAGTACACGTTCCATACTCGATTGTTGTCCGGACTTCCTTCAAGTATATGAAGGAAAATAGTCAAGAAGGGGATCACTGCTGAGGTATCCACCATGGAGGCCATAGTCAAGGCTGCCCGAATGGCTGAGGATACAGTGGTAATCCTCAATAGGTACGAGAAGTACACTCATGAGCATTTGACAAGTCACTCGAATCGACCCAATCGACCGAGTGCTGCTCAGAGTGGTACTTCGAGACCACAAGGAGCTTCAGTCAACCAAAGCTCAAGGAACCACCCTATGAGGTACTGCATAGTCAATAGGTACATGTCAAATGCACCTCGCACTACCTCTTCAAACCCTCAGAATCAAACCACTGCAATGCGAGTGGTCGCACGACCTAGTCCCCCCACTCAAGGTAACAACCCGAATGGTAGGAGACTATCCGAACGACCACAAGAAAACCGTGGTGGATCTACTGGTGCTGGTAGATCTTTACAGGATGTGGAGTGTCGTCGCTGCCATAAAAAGGGACATTATGGGGATCAATGTCCTGACAAGACGATGCAGAGGATGTATGCCTCTTGTCCTATCGTAGATGACCGAAATGAGTCGTCTGAGGTCAAAGAATCGACCTCGAACCCACCGGAAGAAGAAGAACCGGTAAGGATGAGGGCTATGTCACCAATTGACGAAGTCCTCGACAATGAAGAGCTCACTGAGTGGTTAGAGCTCGAGGAATGGCAGGAAGACATCAATGACGACGAAGAGGTCATCGACTTCCACCGCATGTACATACCGGACGATACGGAGTCCGAGAACGGACCCGTTGACTCGGTATCCAGAAGTCCGTCCCCAGTGTACTTTGGAGGACTGACTATCCCTTGTGAAGAAAAGGAAGGACCCGCAGAGTGTATATATGCTCTGAATGAATCAATCGCCCCTCGAGATTGTCCCAAGCTACCTAAAGACGACACTCGGTTGATTACGCAAATGGTGAACATAGGTGGTTCACTCGCATATTCCCTATTCGACACCGGCTGTACAACCAGTGTGGTATCCAATGAATTTGCTGGGGTAACCAAAATGCCCACATTCCGACTCAACAAACCGATCGTTGTTGAGCTGGGGATGTCAGGCTCTCGTGGAACCATCTCCAATGGTGCATATACACATATTGGAGTCCTCGGGAAAACAGAGAGTCCATTATATATGGACGTAGGGAACCTCAGCAGATACAATGCCATCATTGGTAAACCCTTGATGAAGGCATTAGGGGTAGTTCCTGACCCAGTCAAGCATATGCTCTGGGTTGATGGGAAACTATGGAATCCTCTATCCGAGGATGAAGAAGCCAACATCGCAGCTAGACGTCACGGTATTCGTCCCAAGAGAGAATAGGGAGAAGGGAAGCTGACATCCGACCGAAAGCAGACGTCTCGAGCCGAGGGAGCTAATAACGCCTCGGACAAATGGTACAATAAGTCCTCTACAGTGGAGAGGACACAACAATCTGGAAATACCTCCACTAAAACGATGATTAACGAAATCATTGACGAGGAGGTACAACGATACAAGGAAGAATGGAAGGAACACCTCCCCATTCATTACCCGGTCCTCATGACAATCGAGGACACAGCAAGGTACGAGCAGGAAGAAATCCAAGACATGATCAACACACTGAAACCCTACTGGGAAAGCATAGCACGCTGACATGTCCATTCCCAGCTCAAGGAGAAGTCTACTGATACTTCTCGCAACAACATTTGCGTCGAACCTTTACAAAAGGAACCGCAAATAAACAATACCCAGATAGATCATACTGGGTTAACAGATAAGGATATCCCCAAGCTACGAGAACAATGAACACCTCTTTGAAGAACCCGAGCCGGTACTTCCACCCAAGAGAGAAGTGGAACATCAAATCCCGCTCATTGAGGAGGACAAGCGTTATGCATACTATATGCCTCGCTGTCCTGATTATCTCAAGGAACAACTTCGGGACAAGATCGACAAGTATGTCGCAGCAGGCTGGTGGTATCCTGCACCAGCAACACAAGCTGCCCCCATGCTCTGTATCCCGAAGAAGGACAAAACTCTGCGCACTGTCATTGATCTACGACAGTGGAATGCGAACATGCATAAAGACGTGACGCCACTACCAGATCAAGACAATATACGACAGGATGTCGCTAGAGCAAAGTACAGGTCTAAGACCGACCTGTCAAATGCATATGAACAAGTACGCGTAGCTGAACCCGATGTCAAGAAGACTGCCTTTTCCACCATTTATGGAACCTTCTACAGTCGGGTAATGCAGCAAGGAGACTGCAATGCAGTCAACTCGTTCCAACGGCTAATGATCCACATTTTCCGAGGCCAAGTCGGAAAATACGTCCATGTATATCTGGACGACATCTTCATATTCTCCAACACGATTGAGGAACACAAAAAGCACATCAAGATCGTGCTTAATATTCTCGAGGAGAATGGATTCTCCCTCAAACGCGACAAGGTGCAACTATATGCAGAACACCTTGACTGTTTGGGACACGACATTGACGACGATGGGATACACGTCACCTCTGACAAGATTGACCGCATCTTGGACTGGAGGGAGCTGTGGGACTATAATGACGTCCAGCGATTTGTAGGGCTCATCCAATATATAGCCCATTTCCTCCCGGAAGTCACCATGTACACACTGGAATGACAAGCACTCCTTTCCAGTGGAGACCAATCCACCAACAAGCATTTGACTCAATCAAACAGCTGTGTCAGAAGACACCAGTGCTCAAACCCATAGATCCTTCATCAAAGGAACCAATCTGGGTTATCTGTGACGCCTCTATCACAGGCGTCGGAGCAATGTACGGCCAAGGTCCTACTTGGGAGACCTGCAGACCCGCCGGATTCATGTCTCGGAAGTTTACCTCTGCCCAGAGGAACTACCGAGTATACGAACAAGAGACACTGGCAATCCTAGAGGCCCTCCTATGTTGGGAGGACAAACTCTTAGGATACCGAATCAACGTGGTAACGGACCACAAAACCCTCGAGTTTTTCCGACAACAACCAACATTGTCAGGGAGACAAACTCGCTGGGCAGAGTACCTGGACTGTTTCCAATGGAATATCACCTATGTAGAGGGTCCGCGCAATAAGGTAGTGGATGCACTCTCAAGGTATTACCAGAATGACACCTGGTATGACACTCATTTGCTGAGTGATTATGTCTCTGCAGACATTTGTCTTGACAAGGACCTTGACGACATCCCACCAGTACAGAGGGAAGAGGTTCTTAGGCACACCATAGAAATCCACGCGCTGAAGGTAGTGGATACTCTTGAACAACGAAGGAGCACTTGCCTCCTTGACAAACGCGAGGCCCGAGACCTTGAAGCTGCACACATCGCAGCAGGAATGCGTATAGACACCACAGACGACAATATTGTTGTCGACGATCCAAGTAATGACCCCACAGTAATGGAGTCTAGAGCTTGGAATCAAGACCTTTGTAAACTGGTCTTTGATAACCATTCCAAACTCCTCAAAGCTGTACGAGAAGGATACGAACAGGATCCTCTCTACTTGAAGATTCTGGATGACCCGGAATCCTACAAAGCCTTCAAGGTGAAGGACAAGCTACTTTGGGTGCATAATCGCATTGGAGAACGAGTTCTCTGTGTTCCCTGCGGTAAGCTAGGGGAAAAGATGATACAGGGAGCCATCCTGGAACAAGCTCACAAAGTAGTGGGACATTTCGGATCTCAACGCACAATCAACTATATACGTCGATGGTTCTGGTGGCCTCGAATGTCCTTCAACACTCATAAGTTCTGCGATACATGCGAGAACTGTCAACGTTCAAAGGCTCCATACCACAAGCCATATGGCCTGTTGCATTCACTACCGGTGCCCACTAGGCCTTGGGAATCCATAGGGATGGACTTTGTTGGTCCATTTCCCGAATCGAAAGGATACAACTACTTGTGGGTTGTAATATGTCGATTCTCCAGCATGGTACACTTGGTGCCAATACGTACTACGACAACGGCTACTGAGTTGTCTCACTTGTACGTCTGAGAGGTAGTCTGCCTTCATGGATTACCAGAATCCCTTGTATCTGACAGAGATTCAAAATTCACATCCAAGTGGTGGCAAGAAGTACACCGCATACTAGGAGCAAAGCTCCTAATGTCAACCGCGTTCCATCCACAAACAGATGGAGCAACCAAGCGAATGATACGTTTGGTAGGACAGATATTCCGTTCCACTATTTCAGCGGACCAAACAGATTGGGTGGACAAGACCCCAATGGTAGAGTTTGCCATCAACTCCAGTGTCAATGAAACGACTGGAATGGCCCCATTCGAAATCAACTTCACCACATTCCCCACTATCATGCCAAGGATTCAGTGGCAAGGTTCCATACACAAAGGAATCAGGGAATTCGTCGAAATGGCAGAGCAGAACTTGAATGACGCATATGACGCTATCATCACTGCTCGCGTATTCCAAAAGGTCAAAGCAGATAAACACCGCAAGGCCGAACCAGAGATTAAGACTGGTTCCAAGGTGTATCTAGCAACGAAAGATCTCGCTCTCCTGAAAGGTAGAGCAGGCAAATTCCTACCGAAGTTCATAGGACCATATTTAGTCCTAGAGGCGAAGCCAGCCTCATCCAACTATTGATTGGACCTGCCAGAAGACCTACAACACCAAAGGATACACCCCGTATTCCACATCAGTCGACTGCACCCATATAATCTGAACAACGAAAAGTCGTTCCCAGGATGTGATTCTGTTGAGCCGTATGACTTCGGCGAGCCAGATGAAGAAATGAGAGTCGAATCCATCGATGGTCACCGTTGGCATGGAACGAAATTGCAATTCCACGTTAAGTGGATAGACGGAACCGACAGTTGGGAGTCCCTACACACTGTTAACGAGTGCACTGCACTGGATGATTATCTTGCTCTGCATGGGGTGGGGCAACCAGATGAATTACCCAAGCCTCAGAAACGGGGAAGATGGCATTGACTACACCTGGTCATCGCAACTGACGATGACCTTGGTGTCTGAGTTTCAATCAATCACGTGCCCCATCATCACACTCATTGCTCTGAAACAAGGGCAAACAGACCCTTACATCTGACCACTACCTACAAGTGGTCCAAATCTCCTTACCTTTCCTATATTCTGTCCCCATTGACCGCCTGATGTCTTACCAACGCAAACGCAACAACTGCTCCCAACGACAACCATATCGACCACACTCGTCGATGGAATCTTACTGTCCACACTCCGCAATAGAAGTGGACTATCCAAGTCACTTTGAGACGAATACTTCATCTAGAGGGGGAGGGTTTGGGCAACATCTTCGAGAACAACGGCGGTTACAGGCCACAGTACTGCCATATGGCCTATCTTCACCACCACACAACACCTCTTCTCTGCCTCACACAATAACGACAGCCACTGGGTCCTCCATACGAAGAGGACCTGCTTGTGCAACCCCTTCCCAATCAGCGCAAGAGCTCAACCAAATAGGTGAGCTCTACAGTCAACTCACTGCGGCAACTGCACAAGTTGAGGAATACCAACTCGAACTCAACCAAGTGCGGAGGGAAGAGGACGAGGCAATGCGTGAAGCTGATAGCGCATCCAAAGAAGCCCACCAACTACGCCAGGAACTCGAAGACGAAAGAAGAAACTGACCATCAAGACAAGAAACGCTGAGACAACAGGCGGCCATACCACCGAGCTCTCACCCGAGTTCTCAAGGCTTATTTCCTCCAAATCCCACTGTACCTTCCTTTTCATTCACACCTACAATCCCTAGTGTACCTAGTAGTGCACCATCTTTACTACGCACTGACATGCTGGCTCAAAACTCGACAAATCCATCTCAACCCAAGAAACCATCTCCATTCGATGGGATGGGAGCTATAATACACGTCCCAACCTCTACCACACTGAGTATGCCTACACCTCCTACCGCCACCAACCCAGCACCCACTACCTCCCAGAGTGGGTCTATGCTCCCTCCATCATCTGTACCCAGTCACACAGTACAGGTAAATTCCATAAGCCGGGAGGAACTAAAACCAGCTCGTAGGAAGGAAAATGAGCACAACAAACAACTGAAGGAGCAAAGGAGGCGATTCATTGCAGAAAACGAGCGGAGAAAATGAAACAGAGAAGAGGTCGAGTACAACAGTTGGGAAGACTTCAGACAAGCAGAAGTCGACGATGCAGACAATGACGACAACGACGATATGCCCAATATGTTCCCCATCAAGTGAACCTCCCCTGAAGAGGTTCCCAGGACTGTGAAACGGTCCAGAACAGGCAGCATCGGTTCGTCGTCCACCGAACCAAGTATATCCGGTATCTCTGACTGGATTACACCCCAAGTAACGAGCGCGCTTCCTCGAAATCAAGAGGAAGCGGACCTATATTTTGTTCAAGCTGATAATGGGAATGTAAATGCCCAATCTGCACTCAACAGGTGCATTGTGGAGTACAACTGACTACGACAGGATGGACGCTCTACACCACGCGCAATCGAGTATGTCATGAGCGTATTCAACCGCATGGTGAGCATCCCTCAGTGGAGACGAGATGATGCTCGTCAACGTCAATTACGACAAGGGAAATTAGCAAGAGGACCAAAATGTTCTCAACATCATACCAATGCTGAACAGCCAAGGGCTGGTGAGGTACGAAGGCCTTACCCACCAGGGTTCAATCTGATCCCTCGGGAGCAATCGGAGCCAATGCACATGTGGATGAATAGTGACACCAATCACTTCATTGCCAGCTCTATTCTTCATAATAGAGAGAGCTTCGATCAATTCTATCAGCAACACCGAGCAATCAGGTTCGAAAATGGATCCATGTCGATAACGGACCTGCGCTCGTTGAGAATTTACCTCAATCTTCAGCCGAGGGATTCTTTAGGATTCCCATCTCTCCATGCTGCTAGAACCAGATTTCAGCTGATCCTAGCTGAGTTATTGGCAACACCGAGGGAACTATTGTCTCTCCAGGTGAGGTATTCAATGGTACCTCGTGAAAATTGGACCCCAAGGTTGTTTGACGGCGCACTCTCCAACCTAACTACCGTGGAGATGGACAGGTTCCTGTCTGATGTCGGATTATCAGAACCCCGAGCAGACGACACCCAATCGTACTGGCGTAGATGGCTCATTCAGATGGTGCAGGACTTCCCTCATGACAATATCGACTATCAGGGGATATTATCGAGGACTTATCGTCCTCTGCTTCAACTACCACCACCCCTGCCAGGATCTCAGTTGTGGTACCCACAACACCCTCATGGGATTGGTAATATCACACCAGCGGCCTACAAGTCTTTAGACAAGAGGCCATTCGATATTCCACCCAGTAGCGCCCAACCTACCTCTTCATCCGTTAACACGTCCACCGAACAAGACGTCCAAATGGAGAGCGCAGTGGAGGGTGATACGATGTCAGTATTGAACAACAAAGCACCAGTGACTAGTGCTTCTGACATTCCAATGGGTATCAGTATAACATCTGATTCAAACCCTCTACCAGTTGCGGTTGATAATGTACCAGTGACTAGTACACCTGTCGTCTCATCTTACACTGGTATGGAAGTTGATCCTCCCGCCGTACCTGAAGACCTGTCGTTGGGGGTGCCTGGTGTCGACAGCGTTATCAAAGACCCGTTGCCATTTGCGAATGATCCGATGCTTGGGGATGAACCATCCGAAGGCGCTGCGCCATCTTAACTTACGAACGTCTTATAACGACGTATTTGACCTCTTGTTACTACACTACCTTTGCATGTAGAATCTCGTTGTATACTCATTCTAGAGGGGGAGGGTGTAACGGCCCAACCTTATACTACCTTATTTTGTACATACTGTTGCCGCCCTATATAAAAGGCGTCTATTTAGGTAATCAGAGCTTAACTACTTTTTGCTCATCTTACACTACATACCTCAATACTAGTTTGGTCAAGTTCTGATGCGCGAAGAGTAAGTTACAGTCTCCTATCGGTGAAAGAATGAAAAAGCAATGAGAACAGCACAGGAGCCCTTTTTGTCATGTCGTTGGAAACCTGACCATAGGGAATCTTTTTAAGCAGATAAACCAGAGAGGTCAGGATCAGTCGTCGT
>QLOY01007189.1:0-19202 GCA_003313965.1 Megacollybia marginata
AAAGATGTAAGTCTAGATATACATTCAAGTTGAATGCTACTTACCATTACCTCTTGTTGCATAGGCTACAAATGCAGGAACCATCAGTATTTTAACACTTTCTGAGCTTTTTTGCGTGAAAAAAAGCAAAATAGCAAAAAAAGTTGAAAAGCATGTACAGTGACTTTGCTAGTCTTAAATTATTAATGTGTTTCACTTTTATGTCTTTTTCACTGTTTGCAGCTTTTTTGACTTTTTTAACTTTTTACATAGTAGTATTTTACTTGCTTTTTTGAAAAGTGGACCTAGCTTTTAAGCTTTCCAACTTTCAAGGTTTTTGCTCTTGCACAAGCTTGTGCAAGGTCAAAAAAGCAATGTGTAAGGTTCCTGATGACTGCTGATCCTGCAACTAAGATACCAGTTGAATTTCAAACAATACACCTGCCTGTAATCAACACTTACACAACCCATGAGCCTAAAAGCAAGTGGCCCTACAAAGTATGATCAAAAGACCAGAAAGTGGCTGAAAAAAGCAAAGAAACTGGAAGAGGAGAGGCAAGACAAGCATTTGAAGCAGCAGCAGGAGAACCTCTCAATGAATGAATAACACTGTAATTTTGTTACAACTGAGATTTTCATTCATCCAAACACACTTGTTATCATGTCTTGACAATGCAAGGCAATAACTACTGAGGGCTGGTTTGCCACCAGCACAGCCTGCTACCCATAACAGGTAGTATGCTAGTCTCCCAAGTCAGACTCGTAATATAGCTTATGTGATGCACCTATGGTTCCCACCCTTACGCACAAATGAGTAGATGTGATCCGCTTATGCCAGTCAACCAATTTGTGTTAAAATGCTTCATTTCTTGCACCCATTGTCAGTTCCTGTGGTGATCTCTTGACTTTTGAAACCCTTGGCAAACGGCTCGCTTCTACTCCCACCTACTGTCTACCCTTCAAAGCATGATGAACAAACAGTCTATACTGCTGCCTGCTCACATCACTCTCCTTCCTGAACATTGGTTGGTACATCTAGCGCTTTCTTTCCCTTCCTGGTTCACTTCTGCTCCTGCCTACTATGTCTACTTTTCCCATGCCATTCGAAGCACCCATTCTGGTTCCTGAGCATTGGTTAGTACTTTGTTTCCCTTCCTGGCTATTGTCCGCATTTCCCATGCCTTCTAAAGCGAGGTCACACTTAAAACAGCCATTAGAGGGTGCCTATTATAAGTCCGTTCTGTGTCAAGCACATGCACGTACATAGTCAATTTGATTCAAGTACTTTTGGTCTATACATATCAGGCTGCTATAGCCAAGTATTATATTTGATACCAAAATGACCAGTAGACCACAACACATCCAGAATTTATGTCTGTCAGGACATGCATTTGAACAACAGTTGTAAGTACTTATGGCATATATGTAGAAAGATGTATCATTGTCAATGTAAATGTCATATTGCACCGTGATCAGAAGACGCTAGCTTCCCAGCTGTCTTTATAAGATGACATTGCTCTTACACATGTATTGGTGCACAGAGGACGACAATAGCAGCACACAGTTTGGATTGAGTGTTCAGCTACATAAGAGCATTGGCTGGAATAGTGGAAGGGCAGGGAAGTTTGATGTGAGATGGTCTTAGGACTCATGTAATGCGCTCAGGCACATCAAAATGTGGATCAAAATATTTCGATCCATGGTACTAACACATTTGACTCAGCAATTCCAATGTAGCATTGTCACAGCTAATACGAGTATTAAAACTAAATACTATTCTAACAGCAACATGAGACCTGACTCTTTGGATTCCTGTTGTGCACTTCAGACCAGCCACTCGCAGTAACTTGAACAGGATTACTATTTTCCTTTGTATTCTTTTTTCTTTTTTCTTTCAAGTTGGGATCAATAAATCTGAGGTGCAATGGCTTCGTGGAAACATGTTTCCGTTTGCCAAGCACCTGCCCATCAGGTGGTGGCATCTGAGTGATGTCTGCTAGTGTATCAACCATAGTGTTGCTTGCAGACACAGAGGGTTGAGTGGAGGGCTGATTGTGATCAAAAGTGAGCAAAGAAGACCTTGGTTGGCTAGTGGATGGAGCAGATTGAGAGAATGTAGGAAACTGAGGTGGTGTGTCATGACCAGGGCCAACTTCTTCAATTGGTCTGATGACGTGATGTGAGTGACATAGGAGGAGCAGGGCCAGAAAGTTCCTCAGGCATCTGCTCAATGAGGTGACAACAAGATAGAAGGGGTGTATGAGGAGGCAGACCATCAACCTCTTCAGGGTCAGATTGAACAGCATCTTCAACAGGAGCAACTGTCTTTTTCTTCCGCTTTGTACCCAGATTGCTTTGTCGTTCTCATTCCCATTGGGGAATTTCACCACTTGCTACTTTGGCACTATATTCCTTCATGCGCTGTTGCACTAAGCCTCCGAAAATGACAGCTGCCATTCTTCAGAGCATCCCAAAGATTTGTTAAGAGGGGCAGGGATGAACTGAGTTTGCTAGGATTTACAAACTTATCAGCAGTCCATCCTTCTATTACAACACCATATCGGTGAACAACTTCTTCCTCATAATGTGTATAGTTCATGGTAGCCTTCTGATCTCCTGAGGCTTTAACTGAATAAAATCATTAGACAAAAACTCGGATATATGTCATATTAGTAACATACCTAGTGCTTCTTTGATTAGGATGTGTATCTCTGTCTTCAAGTATTGAGCCTTTTGCTTGGAGTTGCGACAAAGCACTTCACATTGCTTTAGTAATGCAAGTTTCTTAATGAATTGAACTTGCTTGAAACATCACAACCAGCCACAGCAAAAGCCTCAATCTTTGCTCCAACCTGCTCAGTAACCCAAGATGGCCATACTGCAATAGGCATATATTCTTCAAGTTCCCGAGATGTAAAGAACCACTGAGGTCTCAAGAAGACTTTGCTCGAGCTTCGGACAATACAGAAAAAGCCCTCAACACCTACTTGCAACTTCAAGCTGGTGATCTGTTAGACAATGATCAGTTGCAGCTGCAATTACAACGATAAAGAGACTCACAATCTTTTGCATGTTTTGAACACCATTGGTAATGCATTGAATGTGACCCTTGTGGAGAATGAGTGTTGTCTACTGATAGACAGGGTTCTACAGGTCGTGTCGAGCAGATCGGGTTTTGGGGATGGATGGGGTTTTGAGGGCTCGTAGTTGTAGGTTCAATGTATCTATAAAATTCAGTGGACTCAAAATATAATACTTAGCTCTGTTTGACTCAGAATACTCGGCTCAGTAGGCTCAGGAAACTTTAGAGGATGTAGTCACAGATAAAGGGGTCATGATTACTAATCCTTACAAACGGATAGTAACTACAAGTCCGGATCTCTATAAATAAACATATATACAGTGTCCGTTGGGTTATTCCCAAAGTAGACATAGTTCTTTCGTCCTATCATCCCACTGGCTTACCACTAGACATGAAATACAACTGCTGAGAATGTCACGAGGGAGACCAGTCCTCTATGTGCTTGCTCAAGGCACAGACTAGCAGAAGAGTGGCGCGAGTGTTCCGATATTCAGATCGAGTTCTGTCCTGTGTTTTGAGTAGTAGGAAGTAAATAAATGAATCTGAGAGAAAAAGAATGAAAAAAAACTAGTTGTGTATATGGATGATGAGAGATAGAGGAAAATTGGAGTGGTGGTGGAGAAGTCGATATAACGCAACCGTGTATTAGCGTCAGTGTCGGTTTACATTTGAGGGAATGGGGTTGAAAGTCAGGAAAGGGAGAGAGTCGAAGTGTGGAGTCGACGATCCTTCCACACCCTTTGCAGAGGGTCGCTTGACCTTCAAGTAGTCATCCTTGGTGAGTTTAAAAGTTTCAATGATTTCTTCTCGCTCTTCAGGTGACAACTTTTCATACTCCTCAAGATAGTCCCTTTGGATTTCCATCAGATCCTTTGCATTGCCAGGAGTTGAATCTATGATCTGAATTAGTCATTGCAAGTACGTCAAGGGAGTACATAAGCCCACCCATATTGATCTCCTCGGCTTTGAGGCTCTTGAAAGCATTGAAAGCATTCACTTTGGTCTTGCCGTGAACAAGCCTGGTGCCATTCTGAAAGAAGAGATCAAGGAACTATTGAGGCTTCTTCTCAAACTCGCTTCCAAGCTCTTCAGCAAGATTGAGTGTGTATGAAAGCCATTCTTGTACTTTTGCATTGATACAAGCTTCTCTCTCTTTGTGGGCCCTTAGTTTGTCCTCACGCTGTTCTGTGGTGAGTGGAGGTCGAGCTGGTTGCGGTTTATAGATGTGAGGTGCACTGATAGACTTTACAGTTCCAAACTGAAGAGACATGTCTCAGATTCATTTTCATATGTTTGCTTATAAGGTAAATTCAAGGAAGATATGTTGATCAGATGGGGATCTGACCAGTCTGATCAGCAGAACTGTATTGGTTTCCTGCAGCCCTCACTGAAAAATAGGGGTACAATGTTCAACAAACACAAAAGGTAGCAAATCGGCGACATCACTGTGACTGTGATGTCTCAGCTGTAGGCCTTGTTTGATAATATTACAATGGAGAGACTACTAGTAATCTATTAGGTATCTGTTTGCTATCAAAGCATTGAATAATAATCTATTAAAGCTGCCATCGCAGTTTTAATGGACTTGGTAGTTGTGTAAACATCAGGTCACTTTACTGCATATTTGAGAGGGCTGATTAAGTAGATACTGTAAATGAAGTCTGGGTTGCTTTCTCAGGAGTGATCGCTGTGTTCCAGAACATGAGACTGCAGCCTAACATGTGTTATGTAACCAGAGTGGGACGACAGCATACAGGTTTCTTGGCAATCTAACATCTATTCTTAGGGGAGAGCATCAAACAACTATGATTACACTTCCTGCCTGCTCAGGTTATGCAAATCTATGTAGATACAGTTATATGGATGTTGGGACTTCAAAAGCCTGTCAGTCTATGACAATAGCCACATACAAACATTAGCATTCTACACAAATGTTTGCCTGCGCTGGCTGAGTGGGTTGGGGCAAGGGGGAAGAGAGAAGCAATCCACCAGAGTGAGAGGAGAGTGTGAATGGCAACTGAGAGGGAGAAGAAGAGGACAAGTGAGGGAGAGCCAACAGGATATTGTGAAAGTGTGAAGGAAAGTGAGATGGTTGAGGGAGGCTAAAAACTCAATGATCTGCAGATTGATTTCATATTTGACTTACCTTGGTGAACATGCACCGAGAAAGGTTGACTGCAATGATGATGATGGAAGAGACAAGGTCGGTCACACCATGTGACCTGCCAATATCTGAATATCCAAAGCAAGTTAGTGCCAGGCAAGCACTTATTTCTCTGATCCATTGCAGATTTATACTGCAATGGATCAAATTGATAAAGGGACCTGAGTATTATTTCCAGAGAGCGACAGCATTTCAATAGTCATTAGATAATCACCAAAGATCACACTATGAAATCCGATCATTACTTGAATTTGACTTGAATACCCATAGAGAGACTACTTACCTTGAGGGTCAGAGTCATTGAGCATCTTGTATCATGTAGTACTTCTAGAAAGCAACAGCATTTTATCAGTCATTAGATAATCACACTGTGAAAATCGGATTTGTTGCTTGAATGACAACAGAGATACCACTCATCTGGAGTATCAGGGCCATTCAGAGTCTAGTATCATGTATAACTCCTAGAGAGCAAGGTATCTCAACAGTCATTGGATAGTAAATAGTCATTAGATAATCACACTGTGAAAATCAGATTTGTCACTTGAATGACAACAGAGATACCACTCATCTGGAGTATCAGGGCCATTCAGAGTCTAGTATCATGTATAACTCCTAAAGAGTGAGGTATCTCAACAGTCATTGGATAGTAAATGGTACCATATTATGAAATCTAGGTTTGTCACTTGAAAACCGGAATCGTCACTTGAATACCAACAGAGATGCCACCCATCTGGAGTGTCCGAATCATTCAGATCTAATATCATGAAGTACTCTATGGAGCAATGGCATTTTAACAGTCAGTGGATAGTCAATAGTACCATATTATGAAATCTAGGTTTGTCACTTGAAATCCGGAATCATCACTTGAATACCAACAGAGATACCACCCATCTGGAGTGTCCGAGTCATTCAGATCTAATATCATGTAGTATTTCTATAGAGCGACGGCATTTCAACAATCAGTGCATAGTCAATAGTACCATACTATGAAATCTAGGCTTGCCACTTGAAATCTGGAATCATCACTTGAATACTGACAGAGATACACCCATCTGGAGTGTCTGAGTCATTCAGATCTAATATCATGTAGTATTTCTATAGAGCAACGGCATTTCAACAGTCAGTGGATAGTCAATAATATCATACTATGAAATCTGGGGTTGTCACTTGAAATCCGGAATCATCACTTGAATACTAACAGAGATACCACCCATGACAGAGAAATCATTCATCGGGAGCATCAGACTCATTCAGAGTCTACTATCATAAGTGACAGCATCTCAATAATAAAATCTAGAACTGTCACTTAAGTAGGACAGAGAAACTGTTTGCCGAGTCTGTAGAATTGCAGTACCTGAGTCAGGTGACTGTTCTGTGCTTCTGTGCTTAGGTGCTTAGTGGTGGAATGGCTTGATCACTTTCATACTTGAAGTACCAAGTCATTAGGCTGTAATCCAGACTCTTGACATCCATCTGCTATTGCTTGATGACTCATTATTCCTATTCTCCCAATAAACCACCAATTTTGATTCTTACTAAGATACTCAAACTATTTCCTGGGAGGCAAACTCTTCCATGAGATCAACAACTAGACTATCCTCAACATCTGGTTCAATAACCTCAGCACCATCAATTGAGTGTACTTCCTCTACCTGGATAGGAACCAAATTGAGTAGATCAACCACCCATGTCGGAAGTTGAAACTGGGTCGATGGACAGTGACCTACTCGGGAACCAGGGATTATGGATCCCATGAATGCAGGAATAGAACCATTGTAACCTTTGAGTGAGCTAGTTTTTTGCAGATAGCCTGCAATGTAGCAGTTAATGGAGTTACGGTACTTGTTGTCCTTGCAGAGGAAAGCTGCCAGGTTGGGGTCACTTTGCTGAATAGCATTGGTGGCTGCTTGATAATCGACATGTTCATCGATCATAAAAGTAATAAGGCCTCAAATTTCAACATTCAGCTGCTTAATTTCCTCTTTAGTGTGCTTGATTCCAAAGTAGAGGTTCATAGCTTCATGGTGATAGGGCTGTGTCCAGGGAAGCTTTCGAATGTCAAGGCAAGCATTCCGCAAGAGATCAAACTCAGCAAGGGTTGCCATATTGACAACCCTACTCCAAGTAAGCCGTTCTCGTGGAGGATTGAGCAAGACTGCCACACTATTGTAAGCATCAAGTGCCCAACAGATACCCTCGGCTTGGGTTTTAAGCACCTTACTGATCTTATCACATTGTTTGTACCCTTGGTGTGTATTGTTAGATAATGTATATCAGCCAAAGAAGATCTGGTGCCACATACCAATGCCACTGATATTCAGTTTCATCATTTCAAATAGCCATTGGACAACAAGCCATTCCAGATTATCCAGAACAAGCCTGTACCTTTGTTCTTGAAGTGAGAGTAAACCCCTTGCATACTCATCACTTCCAGGCATCCACCGCTCCTGAATATTATGCTCCTCTTCGAAGTGTAGTACCTCTTCGTTGACAGCATCCTATTGTATATATATTGTTTGGTAACGAGTCTTGATCTGTGACACTTGCTTGTCAGTCAGCTTCTTCCGAATTTGGTTGTACTCGAGATTCTGATAATCAATTTTGGCTTGATCCGAGTTCCGTCTAAGAATGACATCAAAGATCATGATGAAAATCAGACATATGCTTACTTTGCAGTATCCAGCTTTGATAGAACTTCCATATACTCTGATGTTTCTGTTAGATGTGGATCTTCAGCATGAAGACCATTGAGGTATGAGCGCTCTTCTTGGAGGTAGTGTTCCAGGTCATCAGTTGAGATGTTTAGCTGTTGACACAAGACCAATAACTGTGGTTCTTCAAGCTCAATCTTTTCAAGTGCTTGGCGGTAATTATTGAAAATAAATCGGCCTAGTGATGTATTATTACAACCAATCACATAAGCATATTAGGATAGTGACATACCTGAATTACAATGTTTGTCCTGATCCTGAAAGCGGAAGTGTTTGTCAATCTCTTGCCTTCTGTGAAAGGGTATAGCCAGGCGGATGATAGCTGCCAGTTCATTTGATTGACAGAAACATCTCTCACACTCTTCAAAATCCTCAAGTCCTACACCATCTACATACATAGGATGCCAGTGAACCTGACATTTCCGGTTGTGGGCATGACCATGAAATGCTGGCATGACCCCACACAATCGGCAGCTAACAACTTTAGGACTCAGAGAACCTCAACAGAGAGTTGTCATAAAAGCACACATGATGTCATAGCCAAGACCTATGCCATCACCATAGTCATCAAGCATCCGATTGACAACTGCGAGAGGATACTTCATTCTGAAACTTTTAGTTCAGATCTGGAAATACATGATAGCTGGAAAAACTGACAGCTCACCACTCCGAATCATGTCACATATTACCAGAACATGCCCATGCCAGCAAACAGACAAGAAGATCCCAGCAACAGAGAAAAGTGCAAACATATTTTTACATGCATCTGGACCAGTGTTCCGCCAACGTTCAACACAAGAATTGATGCAATGTTCAAGTCCATCAAGTTCATTGACATTGAGCCAGGCAACCTCTTTGGCAACCTCAGGATCATCAAGACATGGGATCATCCTTGGAGCCTTGGAGTTGGTTGTTGGATGTCTGGGAGTATAGCACATTAAGATAGACAGAGTGAGGATACTCACATGCCTTTTTTTTAGATTGGTTGACTTTGTCACTGAAGATATTTACCTCATTGGGTTCTATCCACCAATCAGACATCAGAGTTCAGTTATCCATTCGCACATCCCCAGCTTGGAATGTGCTGTCAACAAGCTTGAGTGAGTTGTTTCCATCCATTGCGGCAAGAAATGCTGGGTCAAGTACTGGGTCATCATCTAGTTTGTAGAAGCAGGGGGGACAGATTATAGGATTGGCATCTTCCTTTATGTTGCCAAGAGCACCCTGAACACAAATATCTACATTTTGGAGTATGGAAAGGTAACAATCATAGGCTGATCAGAGCTGATCTGCCAGATGTTCATTTGGAGGGAGCTGTTTCCAAATATTAATCAGTTCAATACCTTGTGGATATGTCGTATTGCTGTTGCGACAGCACTAATGCTTAGCCGAGGACAGACACAATGTAATTGATGGAAAATTCCAAGAAATTCAAATGTAAATCCTAGGCTTGGGTGTTCCGGTGTAGCACTGATTACACCATGCTGAGAGAGAGACTCATTAATAGAGCTCGAACCTCATGGGTGTGTGAGTTGTCTATTACCATATTCTATCAGACTTATCAGCCAATGAATGACAAGGTATTAGAGCAACACTGGATTCCTACCTGTAAATGAAACAATGGTTATTTCCCAAGGGATGGCATCAGGGTCTTGCTCAGGGAAGCCACTTGCTTTCCACATAAGGAAAGCATCAATGATTCTCTCCATCTGAGAATGCCAAGCATCAATTTGGAGCTGTACTCGATCATGGTGGGTACGAGGGTCAGACCGTCTGAAGGAATACTTTAAGATTGAATAGTTGATATCATATGGACTTACCATGGAAGCATGCTTTCCAACATGGCCTGGAAGATGTTTTCACCACCTGCATGACTAAGCAGGATAGCTTCCTCACCAGGGGGAGGCATCAAAAATGCACCATCGGCATCTACCTACTCATCTTTGAATGGATCAGCTGAAAGGTCAAAAATGTTGTCATCCACAAATTCAGAGTTTGAATGTAGTATATCTTGGAGTCAAGGCCTGGATATGTACTGTATCAGCGAGAAAATGGAAAAGTAAAAGGTATTACTAACCAGTGATTTGTGATGCAAGCACTCGGTGCTGTTTAGCCCTTTGAGCTGCTGTCTTATTGATCTGCTTGACAGAAGGACCTCCAATACCAGATTTCATCCTATTAAGGGATGTATGCAGACCAGTTCCATATCTTACATTCACTGAATTTGAGAGTCCATGACGCTTCTGGCTCATGGTATGAACTAGTGGATGTAGGATGAACTTGAGGCTTGCGTCAATTTAATGATGGCTTAAAAGTACCTCAGACAAAAGCAGGATGATGATGTTAAACATAGCAAACATTGCTTATATTATTCATGGTGCTGGCTAGTTTCATGAATGTCAGTCATTATTAATACATAAGCATGGAAGCTCAGGCAACATTAAGTGGATAGTGATGTAACTCGCAGAGGTCTTTAGATGTGGCATGGGAAAAATAGACATTGATCAGAAAGTGAAGCAAAACATATTCATGGCTACGAGGACCAGGTGTGAGATACTCAGAAAGCTGGTGATGTGAATAGGGGGTGCAGTGTTTGTTCATGCTTTGTGAGTGATTGGCAAGAGAAGCACATGAGTGGTGGCAAGTGTTATTCATGTTTTAGAAGGCATAGGAATAGCCATATGCGCCCTCTAATAGCTGTTTTAAGTGTTTATTCATACTTTAGAAGGCATGGGAAATGCAGACAATAGCCAGGAAGGGAAACAAAGTACTAAACATACCAACTGATGCTTGGGAACCAGGATGGGCACTTTGAATAGCATGGGAAAAGTAGATGTAGGCAGGAGCAGAAATGAAACCAGGAAGGGAAAGAAAGCGCTAGACGTACCAACCAATGTTCGGGAAGGGGAGTGACATGAGCAGGCAGCAGTATAGACTGTTTGTTCATGCTTTGAAGGGTAGACAGTAGGTGGGAGCGGAAGCGAGCTGATCCTTGCTGAGGGTTTCGAAAGTCAAGAGATCACCACAGGAACTGACGACAGTGTGGTGTGACCTATAGGTTGACACTACCACTTCTATACCCTTCAACCTTATCCTATCATATACCTTTTTTATACTGACCCTGTCTAGATTATATCAACTTACCCTCACTCACACTCACTCTTTCCCAACAACCGATTATCTGATCTGACACTCTAGATCCCATTTTGACATCATTCTATCCCCACTCAGTTCCCACCATCAGATCACCTCCAATTCTTACTCTAGCTTCACACCACTCACTTTCTATAGTTATGGTACCTTTTGTTCTTCTCACTACTTACTTAGCCAACCGAAACTGATGATTATAAAATACCGGCACCACTTTGAGTATGTGGATTCTGCTCACCCTGTGTGAGGACTGGCCACCCTCTTGGCTTGTAGTGACACATATTCAACTGCTGAGCTGTGGTACTAGTAGTCTGAAGTCTAGGAAGGTTTCTGTTTTGTTTTATGGACTTGGTACGACTGATGTCATAGTTATATAATCAAGCACCCTTTTCATCAGAGCATCGAGTGAGTGAGCCAGAGCACATCCGATGAAGAGGTTTTGTTCAGATATGACCAAAGAGTTTACATTATTCTACTGACTTTTCAGAGTACAAGAGAACACCGAGAGTCCTGCAACATCACCATCTCACCATCCACACCTATATCTCTCCCCTCCAGCCCGACCACCAGACCTCGGTCCCCGCTTGGACCAACCTTCTCTTCTTCAACAGGTGCAAGAAATGAAGCATTTCAACACAAATCGGTTGACTGGCGTAAGCAGATCACATCCACTCATTGACCGTAGTTTAGCAATAGCCTTATATAGTTAACAAATTAGTCATATTTATAGTCACATGTTTTGCACGTATAGCACGTCGCATCCAGTAAACAAACATTATAGACCCTATATACTATTCATTTTCCATCCTCAAGCCATCTCTCCCCCCTCCAGCTACACCCAGAACACTACCAGAGCCTGCCTCACCCCTATCCTTCTATAGTTCAGCTCCTCAAGTCCGTGCTTCTATTCCTGCAACACCCAATTCCCCACCCAGGCAGTCTACACTGGACTTTAGCACTCCAAGACCATCATCAAACCGAAAGAAACAACCCTTTGAGTCCATCTCCACTGATCCAAACAAGGAAAACGATGTCTTGTTGTACCCAGAAGAAGCCACGCTGTTACATCCGTGCACTTAGACTAATCAACCGGCCCTTAAAAGCCCTTGTTCTCATTATATCTATTCTTTGTTCCGTTTATATCCTTGCATTCATTACTCTTACTAACATTCATATTACTTAACCTTCATAAATAGTCCCTTTCGATGTTTCTTTATTATTGACTAAAGTAGATAGCACGGCCTCTAGTATATAAGCCTAGCACCAGTGTTGTATACTTCAGTTTAGAAATCAACTTGGATTATGCTCAATACTCTATTCTCTCTAACTCCTCTCTAACTGGGTATCGGCCCTCACTTCGCTGAGGCCTCGCCGATACCTTTGTCTAAACCCACGATCCAGCAGAGGGCATAGCCAAAGGGTTTACCTTGGTATTCTTATCAAGGGTTTTCTACAAGCCACATCTGTCTATACATCTCGGGCTTGCATTCCGCATAGTCCTTACACACGCCAAGCACGTTGGACCACATCTGAGAAGGTTGGGATTATTCTCAAAGCCATCAAGGGAGTGAATTGGATTCTTGGTGACTTCCTATACCATCTTTTTGAGTGGTGCGACATGAAAAGAACCCAGACACATGCCTCAATTCCTCAGCAGAGCTACACGTCACTTCCCCACTGAGATCCTCAAAAACTGGTTGTCATGTCCTGATGGGCAAGTTGGCGACTTCTCAGATAGTTCTGCAGACATGTGGTCACTGGAAACCGATTACACAGTCCTCAAATCCATTTGTCAATGCCTTACCTCCTTTGCATCACAATCTGTCTGAGACAAGTTGGTCAGAGAAGTGAAGCAGGCCGTAGATGTCAACAGGGCCTACATGTCTCTAAACAAGCTGAAGATCGTCACAGCCTCATCTGGGGTGACATTGGATCAATGACCATACCAGAAACAACAAAGATATTGGAAACCAGACAGTATCTCACCTTTGCTTTGATGACTGCAGTAGCATCTCCTGACAAAGAAAAGCATCGAACAAAAAACTGACCTGTCAAAACCGATGCTCAGTGTTAAATGCTAATTGAGTGTAGGTTGTCACTCACACCCTTGCCAACCTCGACTATACACACAACCAGCATGCAAAGCGACTTCCTCTCACCCATGCAATTATCTTTTTTGTGTCCTCAGCACCCATTGATCTGTATGCATACAAATCTTGTACCAGGTCCATGCCAACATACATCACAGTGTGGTGAACTCTCAAACAATTGTCAGAGAAGCAGGCACAAGCTGTACAAGCCCTCAGTGCAGATCCATTACGCTGGGGAGTGACTTACATTGACAATACACAAACCTACATGCCAGTGCAAGACATGCGAATCAGCCGGGAAAACAAGATGTCGATAGGTATCGCAGCCACATACATTGAAGCCCACACTGTCATAGATCCACAAGTGGCTGACGTCGATGATAAGCTTTGCCTATTAGCAGAGAATCGATGTGCCAAATGGACAGTGGATGATCTGCTGGCATTAATTGACCACAAACACATAGAGCACATAGGAACATTACAGTGGCTGCAAACATTGGTCAGATATATTTCCCAACTGAAGAAGTATCGCACCATGGTAACACTTCTGTATCAGACATGAGCAGCCCATCAAAGACTGCCTCGTAAGGCATTGGCTATTCACCCCCTCAGAACAAGCAATCGTAATGAGACAGTGACAGCCGAGCTCAAAGAGGGGCTGTTAGATTTCAGCTGTCAGATGTTCAAAGTACCTTTGCAGACTCTGGGCTGTTGGAGGGGATGGTCTCACATATCAGAAGATACTGGAATTGAAGCGATATCTTCAGTTCCATTCAAATATCTTTGAGGGCTTTTGTCTGCTCCAGCCTCTTCTCTTGTGGTGGCATCTAATGTGGATGTTCCTGTGTTTAATATTCAAAACACATTGGGGGACAGATCTTACCAAAGATCCCTCATCATTGAGACATAGCGCACATAAGATCGGGCGAGCAAAACTGTCAAATCTGAAGAAGGTTGATTATTATCCAAATCTGCAATTAGCATACCTGGTTCTGGACATGCAAATGCTTGATTGTTGGTGGTAAGCATTCTATTGACTGCAAGTTAACATGATTGAGATGTTCAGTACAGGCTTACCTTCAAAACAGACGATATCTACACCTACTTCGAGCATCTCGAGCAACAGGACCAAATTCCAGAATTTGAAGACCTTGAGAAGATCACACGGCAACTCTTTCATTCGTACAGCACTACTCGTGGCATATACAATGCATTGAATGGCTCACAGACAGGTGACACAGAGTGGTCGAAGATAGTCCCAGTTAGTACAGCATGGAGTGGTGTCATTGACGATGATGACGAGGACCCAACAAAGGCACTACCAAAGTATTATCCGCTAAAGGCCCCGAAGGCTACAAAGAAAGCTAAGTTGGCAGCGAGCAAAGAGACAGAGTCCGAACCTTTCGTCAGGGATCACATGCTTGCAAACTCAATCGTCTTCATGAGAGACACCTTGCTGTCTCGTGAAGCAGCATCCACAGCAGCAGAAGGTGATCCTGGTCAGTTCTGGGAGATTCTTAAGGTCAGTGCCACTGCACACACAATGTAAATGGACCTATCATCAATGAGCAGGTTATGGTGTTCCACTTTTCAGGTTCTTTGCATTCCAAGTATGCGGCATATCTTCTTGAAACCATTGCTGATCTCGAGCTTGGGTCAAGTCCTGTGCTAAAGGAACAGTTGCTCTCCTTCATGTTAGTCAGCCTCAACAGTCAAGACTTCATGCCAGCAGACTTACTACAAGAGCATTTCAATCGCTTACTCGAGGCAATAGTGAAGCGCAAGGGAAAGGACTTCCAAGCACCATTCATTTGGGACATCGTGTTGCAAAACCTACACCAATTTGAATGCATCAAGAAAGACCTACGAGAAGGCATCAACCTAGGTGCAAAGTCCGTGGCACACAAGGATTCACATACCAGGCCAGAGACACAGACTCTTCTTCAACAATACGCACTTCACAAACTCTATTCCTTCTGAAGTGGCAGAGAGATCAAACTGGCAGCTGATGATTCCCAATCACAAACTGCTAGCAATGAATCTGATATTGACATGTTCAGTCTAATTGTTCAATGGGAAGCTGGCGAAGTGGATCAGAGAGACAACTGGTGCAAGATGCGGCATCATAGACCTACAACCAGAGGTGACCAATGAGGAAGAAATGGACAAATCCTTTGCAGTCTATGGAGATGAAGAAATTGAGAGCAAACATATTTGACACACATTGGGAAGCACAGCAATGATAGATGGTGAATTGGTGGTCGAGGTCGTGAATGAAGAGGACATTCATCAGGAAAAACCCTTTTTAACCTGGATGCCTCAAGGTTGACCTGGATCAACCTATGTCAACCTTGGTCAGTCCCAGGTTTAAGTCTCAATTTTCAGGTCAGCCAGGTCAACCTAAGTCATGTCTAGGTTAGTCCCAGATCAGCTCAGGTTGACTTAGGTTGACTCAGGTTTACTCAAGTTTGCCAGGTTTGCCAGGTCAAAAAGGGTTTTTCCTGATGTTTTGTCACAGATCTTGCGTGAGCTTGAGCAAGCAGAGCAGACATCAGGGTCGGATAGCGAATGAAGGTAATAAACGAACATAGGCACTGTTACTAATAAATGACATTGACATAACTATCAGCTGGCACATCAATCCTCTTGAGCTTCTAGCTCATCTTTGAGCTCGTCGTGGTCTTCTTCATCACCTTTATCCCCACTGTCTTTTGCCACCTTGTCTACCTTGTGCTTCAATCACGCTTTTTCATTTCTCTCGTCTTGTTGCTTTTGTTTTAAAGCTGCCCACTCTGTTTGCAACTGGCAAATGCTTTCAAAAATCATAGTCTTGTTTTCTGGAACATGGAGATTGGCCCTAGTGAATTGCACGACATCATCGGGTTCTTTTAACCGATGACAGGGAACCTCACCGTGAAGATGTGAGGGAGCTGACTATGCTGCTACTAAAAACTAACTAGAGAGAGGGAACTGATCACGGGCTGGCAAGGAGAAGCAAAGCTCTACACTCTACACCACACACCAAACCACACTTAATTCCAACACTCTAAAATGCCTTAGAACACCGCCCAAGCACTTCTTCGTTTATTTTATTTCCCTTGAGTTCATTTGGCTCACAGAATGCACACCCGCAGATATGCGGACACAAACAAAACTGAAAATGCAGACAAGGAGAGTGGTACCAGATGTACTGGTGCGAAGACCGAAGTCTTGAGGTCGACTATAAGTTGGGGTATTTCCTTATCAGGAAAGAGAGGGGTGTCCTAGAACAGCGGACTAAAATGGCCTCACCACAATATGTGGCTAACACCAAGCGGGGCAGCGACCTCGCGGATACGCAAGACTCCGGCTACGATGAGTGACCTGGGGGAGATCTTTCCTCAATTAGGACAAGACTCCACAGACGCTCTAGCTGACCAAAACTGTTATATGTGAGAGTGCTAGGTATTACTACCTGCTAGATACATGAAGGCTGCCTGCCTGTATTCTATTCTGCTACACCGCTACTCCATGAGCTTTTATACCTTTCCTACTTCCTCCAGAAACTTCCAATCACCTGACTTCGGCACCAGCATACGTCTCCCTTTCTACTAATCCTGCTTTCGTTTCCTCCTGCCGAAGTACCTGCCATGCTGCGGAAAGTGATGTCACCTATTCCGGCTTACGCGTCCTTGTGGGTTCACGAGTAAGTTGTATTTGCTTATTTCTTAATGACGATCCTCCGCGGTCTCGTCACTTCACGGTCACGTGTATGGTCCCATCATGTCAACTCGGCTAGGCCTTGTCATACTCGGTTACTGAGTAGACTACGTCCAGTTGCTCATTTAGAGTAGTTAACTATTGCTTGTTTAATGTTTTGCATCCTCTTAGCTACCACTAGAGGAACCAGTCCTTATTCCACAGGTTTAGCTCTGCCCCACTCTTCTGCTGTGCTGCGGGCTAGCGATCTCCATAAGCGAGGGATGACTTTGACTAGACA
The DNA here is from genome assembly GCA_003313965.1 of Megacollybia marginata. Lineage (NCBI taxonomy): Eukaryota > Fungi > Basidiomycota > Agaricomycetes > Agaricales > Porotheleaceae > Megacollybia > Megacollybia marginata. The sequence continues at coordinate 17,156 of QLOY01007189.1, forward strand.
GTTACCATTGCCCATTTATAATTTATAAAATGTTCTATAAAAGGGGGCACAGGTGAATCGTGATGGCTGGGTATGATAGCAAAGGCTTCCAGGCCCTAGTTATCCTCCTCAACCTGGTTTGTGACTGCCCGTGGGCTCGTGGGACCTGTTTGCCATGTAATAGACCTCTAGGGAGTCTTTCCCTAATTTCAAGGTTACTATTGCGAAATTGTAAGATTTCAGGCTTGGTCACTTTCAAGTCTTATCACCGAACTAGATGATCTAGAAGACTTTGAATGTCATTGTCAGTGAGGAAGACATCGGGTGGCAACAGAAAGGTCTGATGACTGGGTGACGTCTGCATGAGGCATACACGCAGCTGCTGGAGGTGTTTGACACCACACTCCCACATCACTTTGTTAATACGGTCTGCTGGTTGTGGTAAGTCGTCTTGAATTCTGGTGCTGGATGCTGCAGTAGGAGTTGGTAGCATAGCTGTCACTGGGGTTATGGAAACTGTCTCAGGTAAACAGCCGCTACAGTTACAGGCCTGTGGATGTGGAGAATGTGGATGTTGCTGACAAGTTTGGCAGGTGCAAACCGGGTCCTCAGTGGGGTTGTCGTATTGTCAGTTCTGTTCCACCACTTTGCATGCAGCTAGAAACACTAATATCCATTGTGTGTCCTTGTGTCTTATCTTTAGCTTTAGTGGCCTTGCTTGTGTGTCTCTCGATGGCTTTCAGTGCCCTTTCCTTGGCCTTGGGAAAGAAGTAAGTGATGCATTGGTAATTGGACGGTATTGATGGATCGGATGTTGGATGAATCTGGCCATACATTTGAATGTGACTGTCCTCGTTGTCTGGGTCTCCAAATATTACCACAACTGAGATGCCTCCAGCATCTATGCCCACAGACAGTGTACTTGTTGCAATGGCTATTTGGCACTTGTTTGATTGTACCAGAGACCGAGTTTGATCATTATACCAGCTGGTGATGTTATATCTAATCTGAAAATAGATACAATAATAGAATAACCTGAGAATAGATACAATACCAGATTAGAACATGACCAGAGCAAGTATAACATATAGGTATCAATAGATGCAGAATTTCAATGTGATTCTGATGGTGGTCTTTGTTCTGCACTGATATAACCAGATTAGGCAATATGTGACTGTGGGAACTTTTTTAGCCAAAAATCAAAAGATGCAGAATTTCAATGTGGTTCCACCTATCCCATAAACAGCATGACTATGAGAATTTTATTGGTTATCATTGATAGATCACATGACCTTACTTTTTTGTCTTTGTTTATCAGTTGCAAATAACTAGAAGTAGCCATGAGATGATTCAGAATATGTAATTTGGTTGCTGAGATAAGCTAAAATGGGCTGGGAAATGAGCAAATAAACATGTCCAAATCTGGAAGGTCAGTTGTACAAAAAAGTGAAAATTTATGAACCTAGGTTTTTTGAGGCTTTATTTCAACTGTATAGTTGGTGGGAGATGGAAATGCCTTTTTTGGCAAGATATAGACAGGTGACTACTAACTGTAGAATCTGCTGAAACTGGGTTTTTGAGTGCTGTGATTTTAACTGTGGCATGAAATTGTCTATAAAATAAACCCATTTTAGGCTTGTATTCAGTGCCTATAGACCAGCCCTAAACACCTATACAGACCAGTATTCAATCCCTACATAGACTTGCATAGAGTGGTATTCAACCTATATAGACTTGTAATGACTTGTATAGGCTGGTGTTGAACCCTATATAGGCTTTCCTATAGATAGTACTTTGCATTCGATTAGTATTCAGTACCCACAGACCAGCCCTAAACACTTGTATTCAACAAGAGTCAAACCATAGACTGGTCAATATGAAGTTGAATACAGTAAGTACACTACAAGGTCAGTGCAATTTGAGTGGGTGTTCCAAAATTTATAGACCTCTGGCAGACCATCCAAGTCTTTGATGGCTTCAATATTCCAGATTTGAGGTCCACTCTATTGGCAGATTTATTGAGAATATTTCTCTGTAAATCTATCAAAAGATGAAAAAGTGTGAAAGT
>QLOY01007197.1:0-59821 GCA_003313965.1 Megacollybia marginata
TGCAACTTCCCTCGGCCATCGCCTCCGCTCGCTTCTAGCGCCTGTCTCAGGTGTCGACAGCCCTGCACGTGTGCAGACCCCGCCCCGTAGCGTTCCTATCAACGTGGCAGTACTTTGTTGAGGCGTCGTATTCTGTTGAGGCAGGTTGGAGGGTGGAGCCGGGAGGGGAGCCGGAGCCGGGAGGGGAGCAGACATGTCTCGAACGTTGCAATTTGAGAGAGGCTCCGACGTGTTTCGAACTGGGAGAGGCTCAGAATGGCTGGCGTAAGGTACAACAATAGGAGGATTTGCCGCCTGTTGAATACTTCGACCTGGCGAGGACCAGTAACTTGACCGTGTATTACCCATGAGCGTGAATGGGTCCACAGCAGGCGCGGGGGGAGGATCGTTCAGCAGGGCCTGTTGGAGGCTTCTACCGGCTGACGGCTGCGGAGTCGTACCCATATATGTGAATGGGTCTGCGAGACGATCTATACACTTGTTAGTCGCTAAAGTATACCATACAGAGAGACATACGGTGCGATACCCGTGGCGTCCCTGAGGGAACCTGGCTACTAGACGTACCCTCAGCATCCCGTGTATCTTCATTCTGCGGGGCTGGCGTCTGTCTTTTCTGAACCGGCTCTGTTTTGCTGTTAGACTTGAGTACAGGTAAGATGTTGCAGACATACCTTCATTCAGTAGGGACACTTCTTTTTGAGCACCTCCCTGTGCTTCGGCTGCTTTCCGGGTACCTCCCTGCACCTCAGGTACTACAGGCGCTACAGGTGGTTGTGGAGTACCTCCCTGTGCATCAGGTACTACGGGTGCTGATGAGGACTCCTCCGCATAGATGAGTACCTGCAGACGTACCTTCGTCATTCAGTGGAGCTTCGGGTTCCTTTCGAGCACGTCTCTGCGGGGCTGGCGCCCGGCTTTTCTGAACCGGCTCTGTTTTGCTGTTAGACTTGAGTACAGGTAAAATGTCGCAGACATACCTTCATTCAGTGGGAACGCTTCCTTTTGAGCACCTCCCTGTGCTTCGGGTGCTTTCCAGGTACCTCCCTGCACCTCAGGTACTACAGGCGCTACAGGTGGTTGCGGAGTACCTCTCTGTGCATCGGGTACTACAGGTGCTGATGAGGAATCCTCCGCATAGGTGAGTTCCTGCAGACGTACCTTCGTCATTCAGTGGAGCTTCTGTGCCGGGTTCCTTTCGAGCACGTCCTTGTGCTTTCGGAACTTTTGGAGTGATCTTGATAGCAGGTTCTAAACCTGACATCAGACATGTATAAATGAATCGGGGGGACATACTTTTGGGCTGTGTCTGAGTAGGTTTTGATGCCGCTGCAGGAGCGCCAGTGGGTGTTTCATCAATGGTAACGCTCTTGCCTTTTTCGGGACCATCGTCATCTGTTCCCGAGCCTCCTTCAGCTGGTGTATCTCTTGCCCTTGAGCGTGATCTGGTTATTCGGGGCGATGGTTTTGGTCCATCATCATCTGATGAGGACTCCTCGTGAGTGTCACTGTTGTTAACGTCGTCGTCGTCGTCGTCGATAATAAACTCAACAGACTTTTGGGTCGAGCGGCGCTGGGTCGATGGTTGCTTACGACCCACTGTTTGGTTGATGACCTTCTTGTCTGAGCTTTTTAGAAGGCATGGTGGACCATTGAAGTCCCTCGAGCCATCGCAGAATACACGTTCAGCGCGCATTTGTTTTGCAGTTGATGGGGGGGGTGCATAAATCAAGACAGGGACTTTCTTCGATTTGAGGTCTGTCCGAGACGGTGTAAGTGACGCCAGAAGACTGTAGGAGGTATGTACCTTGCACGGCCGCACTAACAAACCTCATCGGATGGGTTGGATTACCCATCTGCTCTACCATGGCGTCCCGTTCTGCTTTCGATAGATTTTTGATGCCCTTACTCTTTTTACCGTGTGCTGGAGTGTTGGGGAGTGAGACTGCATGAGGGTAGTTCTCAATATAGGCACCGTGACTGGCAAGCTGATCCAGAAGGTTGACCCAGGGAACGCCCATTTGAAATGTAAGCCCGACGGAACCTTGACCACACAGTCAGTATACAAATATTGGTAAGGTTAGATACGTACGAGCCAGGTTTCGAAGGCCATTTAACAGATGGCCCTCGTCGGTTGTTTTACCATCATCTACTTCTTTGTCAGCTACCTCTTTTTCAGCCTCCGCAATAAATGTTCGAGCAGCATCCAGGAGGATCTTCTTTGAGCCATCAGCGCTAAGTGAGATGATTAGGTGGGTAGTGGGTGGGTGAAGAGGACGTACTAGGCCCATGTCTGAAGGTGATCTTGGAACGTTTCCTTGCCACCAAAACAACTGTTCTCTAACACTCCCTCGAGACCAGGGGAGACGTAAACCTGTGCAAGAGACCGGTCGGAACCTACAACATCACCAACGACACCAATAAATGAGCGGAACCCATAAAGGTTTTCGCCGCGGACAGCCTGACGTATTGTCAACTGAGAAGAAGTAATAGATAGGGAACGTACCACTTGTTCCATATTCGAAGCGATCCGCTTGAAGGATCTGTGCCTCTGTTGTAAGGTGGTCCCTCCAGCAATGTCTTCGCACTCTTTCCAAGCCTGGAGGACTTCAGAATAGTCTGTCTGAGCCTCCTTGAAGAGTTTCCACGTTTCGGAGCGAACAGTATTGAGTTTGGACACAGTTGATACTGCAAAGACCATTAGTAGTGCACTTGCGAGTATGAGACAGTACTCACTATCACGAGATGCACCAGGAGGGAGCCGACTGAGTTCCTTTGCCTGATTCTTGGCAAAGTAGGAGCTGTATGCATTCCAGTCGCTATACGCCCCTGTGTGTTTGTTATACTGGCTCCGGATTTTATCGACGGGAAGGTTCGTCTCCAGACTTAACTGAGAGAACAAGGAGTCAACCGTGTCGAATGCAGACCGAATCCTGTCACGAGAGTCATTTGAAGGCCGACCCCCCTTCCCTTTCCCCTTCCCCACCTCGATGTCTTCTAAGCCGACGTCATCTTCGTCAAGGTCGAGGTCAAGGTCAGATGTGACCTTCTGGGCAGGAGGCCCGGTTGTTCCTGCTACTAAGTTAGAGGGTGGATCGGGGATGGGCGACTGGATTGGCGTCGGTTGAGGTGAACTAATAGGAGGGAGCTTAGCACCATATGTTCTGGCCCGAACCTCGAATGCATTGAGTGCGTCCAGATTTGCCACTCCACTGGGCGATATCAGGGGGCGCAACCCATATGGAGATGGGGGTTGCATTTCCTGCACCTTGACGCGTTTGGGGGTCTTCACAGGTGAGGTGGCGTCAGTACGTCGTCGCTTAGTTTTTGAGATCTTCTCTGCTGCATCGACGTGTTGAAGCAGGGTGGCATCAGTGTCGGGTATGGGAAACTCATCATCACTGATAGTTTTCCCTTGCCGGTTCGATGCCTTTTGGTTTTGATTCTGGATTGTGGCAATAGGCTGTCGTGAGTTAGTCAGTAAAAATCACGTCCCAGAACGTCTCGACATACAGGATGCGACATTTTCAAGCTGGATACAGTGTTCTACAATATACAGTGAGCCAAAAGACGCGTAAAATTGAGCAGAGATCACATACCAAGTCAAGACAAAAAGACAAAATACTAAGAAATTCGATTGCACTGGAGATAGCAAGCTTGTTGCAAATTTATGGAAGTGTGTTTTTGGTGGGAGGCAGCAAAGGAATTTTTGGCCAGGGTACGTCCTTTAAAGTACAATATCCGCCAGTGGTACTAGTCATATCCGCCCATTGTGTGTCACATCCGCGACGCGCGACGTTGGCTGCAGGGAACGAATTTAGCCTCTGCATTGTCTGCAGTGGATACTCAGTAGGATCCAGTAATGTTGGGTACGTACCTTGGCAACCTTTGACCCGCTGTAAGTGTCCATGTTGGGTAGGAAGGATGGGGAGGGAGAGGGAAGACGACAGGTGGTAACATATTACATATGCATCGAACACGTACCTTTGTGCTTATATATGCATCGACTCGGAAACACTCTCCACTTTGCACGCTCATGTCTTCAATCTATGAAGTTCGAATCAGGCTGGCATGTAGTGTCCCAATATCTTGGGAAGGACGCTTTCCCGTCTAGCTAGACGCTTTCCCGATATGCATCGAAACACGTACCTCAGGAACTCTCCACACTCATGCAGTACTCATGTCTTCAATCCGTGAAGCTCTAATCAGGTTGGGATGTAGTATCTTGGGAAGGACACTTTCCTGTCCTTGGCCAAATTTTGAGAGACTTTCGAATATAGTACTATATTTAGGCCAAGTCCCTATGTTATTAAAACCCTCCTGTAGCCGTCCTCTCGCAAGATATTGCTTAGAAAACATGGTGAACAATCTCTTACTTACCTTCTGAGTCTGTCATTGGGACTCGTACATCAAAATCTTTCCAAATGAAAAAGTGGAACCGTGGCTGCTATTTTGACCGACTTGGAACGTGATTTACCATTGTCTTTCTCCTGCTTCCTTCGTCAGATCGTACTATGCCTCGGAAGAAGCTACATCACACCAAGGACGAACGTTCTGCAGCTGATAGGCTTAAATGGCGTCGCTATTATGAACGGTATGTCTCCCAATCAGTCTCAAATGTCTGTTTAGTTTTCGTCCCATAGAAAGAAAACCAAGATTCTTGAAGGCCGAAAGGAGCGACGCAGGTCTGAAAGGGAGGAACAAGAAAAGTATGCTTTACAATGCTCACTACCGTACCCACATATCATTCCAGAAGACAGCAGAAACGCAAATCCACTACCTGAGCTGCACGCAAGCCACCGTACGCCATCTTCTCCCCTCAGTCTACGTTCATGTACTTTGCTAGCCAATCAGACGCCCTGCAATCAGACAAGGCACAGTTCTGGGAGAATCATGCAAAGAGCATCCTCCAAAGGCTTGTCAAGGTTACAACAAAGTACCCATGCAGGTATGTCGTCTTAACATCTGCATCATCTCATCAACTGTGTACTAGGTTCTTTGATAGACTGTGCTTCAGCTACGCGACGTCTAGGTCACCAACTGCCTTCGAGAAATGCCTGGAAGAGGTGGAGGCTCTGGACTGAGCGTATCATCGTACAATGCAGGCTGTGTTGAACTATCTCGGTGCCAATGAAACATACCGTCAGCTTGATACGTACCAGGAGATCTTTACAACACTGAAGCAGTGGCTGTATGCCATACTATGTGATATTCTTGAAGGGAAGGACATCGTTGCAGACCGGCGGAACTGACAGCTTGCATATCAAAAGGACGATGAACTTATCATTTCAATTGGGGCGTAGATTGTAAATACAACATAATATACATCTTCGAACCTCTGGCATGTCCTCCTCACGAACATTGGCCATCACATCATATCCTCGAAGCACCGAGAACATGTAGAGGATCGTCCACATACCACAATCATAAGTATTTGTTTGAACTGGACGTCCCTATAAGAGATGAGAGCTACCATTGACTGCATGACAGTACGTACCTGAACCGGCATTACAGAGAATGTTTCAAGAGGCACAGATAGTTGGTATCCATGGGAGTTGGCGTTAAGTAGCAGCGCCTTTGCAATACTGTATACAGTCTAGCAAACCATCAAGAGAGTATGCGAGCATAAAGGGACCGTACCTGACAGAGTGCAGCATATGTACGACTAGATGCGAAACTATCAAACAGATGTACAGTCCCCTCCTCTAGTCTAATCACACACGCTACCCAATGATGATCGTGTTCCAAATGCAGCGGTAGGATCCAAACAGACCGCTGCCAGTACAGTGTCGGCTGGGTTACCCTCCAGAGACCATTGAGACAAGTTGAAGAGATGATATACGAAGGAAGTACAGCACAGGAACGGACTCCGGGAGTATCCACTAAGCTGCACTGCATGACAAGAGCACTCATGTTTATACAGACATCATTAAGCTGTCGGTCTGGACTCTGAAGACGTTGTAGGTCCCTAGCCTCGATATAGAATGACCCAAGGCCTTGTTGAACTGATCCATCAAAGAGACGCGTCACATTGTGTGGGCCCTGTACTGAAGGTAAGGAGTCTGCATGGTCTTTAAGCATGGATAGCACTTGAGTGTCCATCCGCAAAGAGCTACAATTCGAAGCCAACGCAAATGACCCCGATATGTCTTTGACCTTCATTACCACTTGACGAGGGCGGGGAGGTGTTACGATGAGAATCTCAGAGGATGCAGGCGAGACAGGATGGACGGAAGGGACGGGCGAGGATGCAAGACAGAGTGGTGATGCAGCACGTACAGGCGTCGGTGATGGTGGAGATGCAAAGGGGAGGGAACGGACAGGTGTCGATGCCAGGAAGGGGGGGAGGCTAGGTGCTGATGATGAGATCAAGGGAGAGTCATTGCGGTAACGGGTAGGAGTCGGTGAGAATGGATTATCGGGGTACCTTGGTGACGACGCCGGGAAATCGTGTTCAAGTTCTAAGGTGGGAATGGGGGACAACATTGATACCCCCTCTTGGAGAGATACCTCCTCGGCAGTGAGAATATCAGCAATGAGAATGTCTGCTGGGGTACAGACATCATCTGCTTGACCTAGTAGGTCGTTCTCATCTCCTAGACCAGCCATTTCCACATTGGCTTGAATATGAGTTGGCTGGATCCACACCCGAGGACTGCTTGGGGTGGCACCTGTCAACCTCATTGCAGCTATTGGTGCATTCGTGGCAAGTGCATCTAATCGCTCATGAGAAAGAAGAGGACCTGTCCATATGTGCCTGAGATGCAACAAATGGTCACGTCTCTGTTGGAGCAGTACGTAGAAAGGTTGGCCTGCAAGAACATGTCAATTATATACATTGAAGATCGCCGAAAATGACTTGCCTTCGGAAAGTCAAAGAAGTGTCTCAACAGACACCAACGTCCTACCATACCAGCGACAGAGGTTGTCAGCCTCGTTTTCCAACTGACGCTGCTCCTCCTGACACCGATCCAACTTGAGTAGAGCTCGTATCCCTCGCTGAATGTCTGGGTCAACCAGCCAGAGCAGCTTTGCTTCGTTAGGGGACAGTGGCGTGATCCAAATATCTTCCATAAGGTCTGGATCGTCTCGCAATGGTCCCAGCTCGATCGGAAGTGGTTTGGGAATGGGGACTGGGCAGTCAGGTGGAGCGAGTTGGACAAGGGTCTTACAGTACGTGTTGTATGCCTGAAGCGCCTTTGTGAGCTTAGGCTTGCGTTTTGCGATACCCTTGCGTACAGCCTGATGAATCTTAGTACCTATGGCCTGTCAGTACTTCACGTTCCCTAAAAGGAATGGTCAACATACCAAGAGCCTGGTGACGTCCACCAACTGCTTGGTCAAGACGTTCCCACTCAAAAAAGCTCTCTACGGCCATCCGACGAATGTTAATCTTGAGGTCTCGGGCAAGTAGAAGAGTGCGAAGGAACCGCACATCGATACCCAGGAGTTCTGGGAACTCACGAGTAATCTCTAAGCTGGCGTAGAGGTCGTCCACCTGCGTTTTCAGTATGCCGTGAGTGTTCTCAAGACTGCTGATAAGGTTCTTGAAGTGCTTGGGATGTGTTCCCTGGGGCCTGAGCGCTGTCTTTGCTTTTTGGATAGCCGCTTCCACATTGTCGATCTCTGTCTGTAGATTGAGGATTTCGTCGAACTGGGCCTTCAGTCGCATGGGAGCATCTGCAAAGCATGAGTTAGGAACATAATGTGAAGGTGGAATGTATGTGCTCGAATCGATAGTTGTGCTTCTTTCTGGAGGGCCCATTGCTCGCGTAACTGTGCTTCGGGTTTTTGAAGACCATCGAGCTCTTTCTGCACGAGACCAGACTGTGCCTGTACACCCTTGATGAGCTTGCGGGATAACCAGTCACCAAGCTGGTCACGATGGCGAGCACTGTAGAACCGGAGAAGCCGGTCAATGAGCCATATGCGACGTGATCGCTATGGGGCTTCAATGTGTTTGAATGATTAAGGAGATATTGGTACGTACCCCAGAATGACGCTCCATCCCAATCAGGGCTATCAGAATAGACCACACCCGTTTGACTCCCTCTCCATCTGTTAAGCCCAGCGCCTCACGGATACGGGGATTATAAACAAGTTGACATGCCCACTGGTGGGCCCATGCGTGCATCGCGGTGGTTGCAAACTGAACGCGACAGAGGACATCATCAGCAAGGATGTCATACTGTAGGTATGTGAGCAAGACACTCGGTACTGTGTTGAACTTACCAGGTGGAGGCTACGATCCAGTACACACCCTAGATCATACAATAGTATAACCGTGGCATGGGGAGGCAGTAATGACAAGACCTTCTTGAGAAGGGCGATGGCATATTTTTGTTGTTCACCGGGGGTGTCAATATTGGCGAAGAACAGGGGGATGTCATGACGACAGACTATGGACATCAGACCGTTGTCATCAAATTCACTGGCACGACGCTGCTGGTCCCCTTTTGCAGCAAAGTGGGACCCCTCGCAGGCATCTACGGCCTCGTCTGGTACCTTCGGAGTCCTCCGCTTTGCCTTCTTGGACCTCGCAGCTACTATATGCTCACCGACAGCGTCAACTTCTTCCTTACTGAGGAAGAACTTCGGGTCATAGAACGCTGGACTGCTCCCAGCACTTCGGAGGTGCCGGTGATGGAAGTTGCCATCTGTTGCAAGATGGATGTCACCGCCCCTTGTCACAATGGTCAGTACGGGAAGCGCAATAATAATTGGAAGTACGTACTCGGTTAATGGTCGTCCAAATGAATTCCCCCCAAAGCAGGCTGGACATAGGTCTTGCAAGGTCCGATCTGCCTGTCCAGAGACGTGCTCAACAACCTTGTCCTCCTTCACATCATTATGCTTGTCACATCACTGCAGTAGGCTGTCTAAAGTGCCGTTAACCTGCACCTGCAAGCAGTCATACCATTGGACTGCGTAGCCTAGGCCACGACGAAATGGATCTCGTACAGGTATACCCTTGAGACATGTCAGAGTAAACATCTGTCTAAGGGTAGCTCACCTTCTCATTTAGGACCGGGAAGCCACGATGATCGTAAAATGTTGCCAGCGCTGACGCCATTGCATTGATGGCATCGCAAGAACGTTCGAAGAGAGCTCCGTAGAAGTTGAGGAGCGGAAGAGAGACTGCCATACGCGGAGAGTGAGGTGCCGTCAGAAACAGCCCGTGTTCGACGAGCACTTGGGGTAGGGTTTGACAACTGCAGTACGTGATTTGTTTTTCAATAAAGTCTGAGACAGGCAGAGTCAGTTAAGTGACGGGGGTCGGTAGACTTATGGTCAAACAACAGACAAAGAACCATCGTAGATGTGTTCGCGCAAGAAGGACTTTGACAGGAAGTACGCAGTTCAGCAAGCGGGGCCAGTGGGTGGCCAATGGTTCGGTTAAGAAAGCGAAGGTACGGAGCGTGTAGAGTCGGAAGGAGCTCCTTCCAACGCGAATATAACCAGAAGGCCTCCTGATCAGGCTGTGTGCGTCGAAGATTACTCGGCTGGTCATCGTCCACAAGAACCTCCATAGGGAAGTCGGTAGAGACACTGACGGGTTCTTCTGCAGGTCCGGCTGTTTCTGACAAGTCAGACGTGTCGATACTTGTGTCAGCGGGCTCAGTAGCAGCGGATGGGTTGAGTAGCTTGAAGAGACGCGCAAATACAGCTTTACGACGTATATCTTGTAAGGATGAGTTGACTTGCGTGCTTGTTTTCTTTGCGTTGCGTTTTTTCAGTGGGCTGTACGCTTGTTTGCCCTGTGGTGGTACGCAAGACCTGCGTGTCATGAAGGGCAGGTACAACAGAGAAAGCAACTCACCTACAAACAAACAACACTGTCACATACAAACAAGGTTGGATAGAGAGACATCCCCAGCGACGCTGGACGACGCTGGTACGGTAGCACGAGGTTGGTCCATTTTTAGATTGTATTTATATATATCGTACCCTCGGAACCCTAGCTGTCAGCTATATTACGTCCATACAATAAACCCTAGCTGTTGGTTTATTACAGCACCTGCCTTAGGTGTGATATATTGATTAAATCTGCTGCGTAAGTGCTTCCTACTCTTTGTGTATATCATACTTAGCTTCTGAAAGGTTATCGCCATTGCCTCTCACGGCGTCTCGCCCCTGTAACCTTGACAAATACGCTATACTAGTATACAACTAGGAGAAGAGGGCCGTGATCAATTAGGATGGGCTACACGTCCCCTGTCTCACAGTAAGTTGTACAGCCCGTCTGCATGACAAACTCAAATGCGAATGCAGAGATTGACCAACGTGGGTGGGCATGGGCGGATGCACTGGTACATTTACAAGTTCTCATTACGATTCTCTCTAATTATTTATGCTACAGAAAAAGCTCGACAACAACTCAGGTTCACAACAACGACTTCGACAAGGGCAGCACCAATGGAATTGACACTGGTGGAAAGATAGTGAACTCGAAGACGAGATAGTGGTGAGGGCAGAGACAGGACAGCGATGATAACCAGGGGATGACTGTACCTACTTTTACCTGGCTGTGGTTGGCTGTAGCTAGAATTCAATGAATATAATGGTTGTATCTACCTTTGGTTGGCTCTGGCTGGTTTTTGTTGGCTGTGCGCGGAATTGGTTGGCCCAGGGTTCACATTATCAGGAAGGGCCAACCGGGGCTGACAGATTTGAGCGAGTCAGTTTTGGTTGGCTTAGGTTGGCTCCTCCCCGATGAATTCTCACTGGGGCTCAGTGGCAGCATCTTTGTCGACAAGCTCACGCATTGAGCACAATTTCCATGTCTTCTTCATGGCGGAATGGCTGAGAGGCTGTTTAGCAACCAATTTGTTGACAGCAGAGGTAGTTGGAGACAGCGGGACTGGCGGAAGACAAGGAAGATTGTCAGACGGATGCTGGTTCTCTACTTCGCTATTGAGACGTGCAAAAAGGTCTCCTGCATCCCTAGAACACAATGGTGTCAAACAATGTTACTATGAACACTAGACTGACCGTGGTTCGGTTCGGTTCAGGTTTGGCCTATTTTTTCTGAACCTGAACCCAAACCTCAGGTTCAGTTCGGCCATTTGCTGAACCTGAACCTGGCTTTGAACCTGAGGTTCGCAAAGGTTCGAGAGGTTCGGGCAAAAAAACACACCTTAAATGGGTTTTTTGCCTCTATTCACATTGTTTTAGCTGTTTTCTATTGACTACAGGCCAATAGAAGCATCAGAGACTAAGAAATCACGATATCACACTCACCAATATGCTACAGGTTCGGCGGGTTTGGGTTTGGGTTTGCCATTTTGAGCAATTTTGCGAACCTGAACCCGAACCTTGGGTTCAGGTCCGGTTTGAACCCGGGTTCAGGAGGTTCGGGAACCGAACTGCGGTCAGTCTAATGAACACACAGTTAGACTTACAAGGGATCGATAGCTGCAGCTTTCCGTTTCTTAGGGTCCTGAGGCCAAATATTATCCATATAGCTATCAGTCAGTTTGAGAAACTCACTGAGTGATAGAATGGTGTCCTGACTGTCAGAGCGTCTACTCTGGTAATAAGAGACTGAGTGGTCGAACTTGATTGAGCCAGGTTGTGAGAAAGTTTGACTTGAACCTAAGCAAAGTTAATACCCAACAAGTGTTAGTAGAAAACATACTAGAGGCATACCAGACTGCTCTTGTACAAATTGAACAGCTTGAGGAGACAATGAATGCAACTGAGAGCTAGTTGCCACATCTGCAGAATTGGCCTTGTCGGAAGGTCTGCAAGAGAAATCTGGAAAAGACGAAAAATCATCAAGAGGGTTATGAAACAGAGATTGATGTGGACGAGTGTCAGAATCATTGTTTACATCTTGAGACAACAGATCCGCACTGGGCAGCAAAAATGATTCGGATGCGGGCATCTGCGATTCCAGCAGCAACGGGTCTGCACTAGGTGGAGAAAATAATTCAGATGCAGGTGTCTGTGATTCCAGTAGCAACGGGTCCACACTAGGTGGAGAAAATGATTCGGATGGAGGTTGATGAATTCACTTCCGCAACATGTATCATCATAAACCTTGATATGAGGAAGTTCAGCAAGCTGTTCAAGATGGGTGACAAAATACTGAAGCTTTTCTGCAGAATCATATGAGTGGTACAATGCTTGTAAGATGGGACCAATAGGTATCATTGTAAACTGCATTCTAGGTGATTTGATGCCAGTGGCTGCAAAGATCTTTGGGTCGTAGCGTGGTTGTGCACAGTTGGGATCAGGACAGGCATCGAGATCACTGAAAACACCACAATATGCAACATGTGCCTTGGTACACATATCGGTTTGGACAGGCACAATACCTGTGAGGAGCTCAAGCTGTCACTTGATTTGATACAAGGAGTAGGACTTTTCATTTGGATGTCGAGCAGTATATGATTTCTGTATATTGGTGTAAACTTTCTCCGAGGCCACGGCACACGATATGAAATCACAAAGACAATGAACAAATGCAGGCTCGTATGGATCGACGAGTTCTGCATCTATGCAAGGAAGGGTCTCTGTAGGGTTGCGAAGGTGTTCTATATCTTCTGCAGACATACCACTTTCCTCCAGTCTAGCATTCCACAGAAGTGCAATGAACTCTGCATTATGACGGATCTCATCTATTGGAGAATTGAGACCGTGGTTTTCGATTTCTGGTGGTACATAGTGTACTGGACCAGGTGATGGTGGACGAGACGATGCATGAGACGGTGGATGTGGTGAAGGTGGACGAGATGGAGGATGCGGAGAAGGTGGATGAGATGGAGGATGTGGTGAAGGTGGACGAGACGGAGGATGCAGAGAAGGTGGACGAGACGGAGGATGTGGCAAAGGTGGACGAGACAAGGGACTCTGCTGCAGACTGGGGGGTTCTTTGATGTGAGTTCGTTTGGAGGAAGACACGTCTGCCTCCTGTTCTACTCGTTTCCTTTTGAGTGTATCAGGTACATGCTGTCCTCGAGCTTGCAAAAAAGCAGCAAGATGATCTTCTGCCAAATGAGCCTGGGTTCGGTTCTCAAATCGTTTGTGTGTACGCTTGGAAGCTGTGGGTGGAGGTGGGCGTTGCATAACTTAGGCAAGAATATGTACAGTGTGTTGCTGAATCAATGAATGAGCTGCATACATGGCTTTTGATTGATATGATTGAATGAATGCATGAAGCTGGGTGAAATTGACCTACCTGAAGTGATTTGAATGAGATTTGGATGATTTAACGCCAATTTCTAATGCAGTGACGTGAGCTGATGGTGATAACAATAGAAACAAATGGATACAAATCTATTTGTTCTCAAATTATCGATGGTAAAATATTTTAATATAGGCACTTTTCTCTGGGGTTGATCTCAGGGGCTTGGTAGTTATAGTCACGGTTAGGAGAGTAAGGCAACACAAAATCAATGTCTGGGAAATCTGAAGGTTCAGAGTCAGTATCAGTAGTGTTTAGCAAATTGCAGAGGGGTATAGGCATCTTTATTGGACTCACTTGACACATAACAGCCCTTTTATACCTCACAAACCTATGATGTCCTTCTCCAGTTGTTGTTATGGGTATCGTCAAGCAGACTGTTGTTGCTATGGATGTCATCAAGCAGGCTTATTGCATCATGATTACCATGCTGAGTAGGTCCGCCGACCTTGGACCCCGAAGAAGGTGGGGTGATCTGTATTTTTGTGGAGTGGCAAGACAAGGCAGCGATGAGGAAGGCAGCGACGAGGGACAGCACTGCATGTGAAAGACCGGATGTCCAGGCGATGAAAGTGAGGTAAGGCTTTGATTGCTAGTTTCTAACAGACAAGCTAGCTGAGATAACAAGTGAGAATTTTAACTTTTTCTCAAATCTAATACACTCTATTAGCTCAAAATGTTGTCAAAATGTTTCCCAGTCTATGGACCAGCAGAATCTACCACGGAAATTCTTGCACCCCATCATCAAAACTGTAGGAAGGAAGGAAGGAAGATTCCAGATGATTCCTGTGTAGTGATGTTATGGTTTGGCTTGGCCCAAAGCCATGGCTCCAGGCTGGCTCAATGTGGCTCAGGCTCACCCAAATCCAAGGGGGTCACGGGATCAAAATCCTGCATGTGGGGTAGGAGGGGGGGGTCCCCAAAGGTCGCTGAAATTTCTAATGCGACCTTGGTCTCAGACTGCTTCAGAGACATATACCTACATTAATTGATGCTTAAAACCACCTTTAGTGGCTTTAAAAACACTTAGATAGCTCCCTGTAGCAAACTGGAGCCAGATACAGAGGATGACACAATGTGATGAGTCAGGTCACATGATAGCATTGGTCAGTTGTAAACACAGATCAAGTGTGAACAGACAGTTTGCAAATTGTTTACTACTTAGCAGGCTTGTAACAATGCTTGTATGGACAATATCTGACTGTAACTCAGTATGTTGTCCATATTTAGTATGGTATCTGATCTAATTACACCACCTGATGCGAGAAAATTACCATATAAGGCAGGAGGGGGGTCCTGCACTAGGCTGAGATTTCTAATGTGACCCCCTATAGGATTTTCACGTTCCGTTATTCCCTTGAGCCTGAGCCTAAGCCGTGGCATCTGGCTGGCTCAGGCTGGCTTCGGCCCAAGCCATGGCCTAGGTGACATAATAGTGGTATTCAAAGTAAGACTTTTTACTTACTTTTTACTTACTTTTCATTTTCATTTTTGTCTACTTTTCATCCAAGAGTAAACAAAAAGTAAAAGTAAAGGAGCTTGAAAAGGAAGTCTGGACATCCTTTTACATTTTCACATCACTTTTAGTCTACTTTTGGCATTCCTTTTTTCATTAAGAGTCATGGGAAAAGTAGAACTATCTACTTTTTCTCTCCTTTTACTAAAATTTTGAGGAGGGGGGGGTTCAAGGTAGCTACTTTTAGCTACTTTTAGATCACTTTTTATTTCACTTTTGAGTCATTTTACTGCCAAATTGACAAAAAGTAGAGAAAAAGTGATGTTGAAAAGTGGCCAAAAAGGCTTACTTTGAACACCACTAATATGTAAGATATATATCACAAATTATATGTACTGTGCCAGTGACTATTGATACTTACTCCCTATTTAAGGTGTCTAGAGTATAGAAAACATCCCAGAAGTTGTGAAAAAGATGATTGGAAGCTTGTATGTGACATGTCACCAGCATGTCACATCCATATATAGGCATCAAAGTACTATTGCTATGCGTTACATAGGGATATACAGTACTACACATCTATGAGTCTAATTTGGTGCTCAGACAATACTAATTCTCCTGTAGAACTATCCTATATATGGTCCCCTTGTGGGCCATGGCTCAAGCCACGACTTGTGGCTTGGGATATCCTGAGCCTGGGCCATGAGCCGATATGAGCTAAGCCATGGCCTGTCAAGCCGTGGCTTTAGCCAGCCTGGGCCAAGCCTATAACATCACTATTCCTGCATTTCTGGACTCAATTCAGGTTGATTCTGGTGGGCAGAATCAATGGCGCTTTGACCATGTTGATATTCTGCCGGCAGCTTTTTGGTCAATGACTCGATCCTGAAACAGGATCAATGGACCTGAGCACAGAATTGTGTTGAAATCCATCAATTCTGACCTTTCAGAATCAGGTCTCGTGAAATGGGGCAGAATCAGTCTAAGGGGCTCCTGGCATTAGTAGGAGTCACAGTAGACGATTCAGGCCGATTCTTCAGTCAATTCTGACATTAAGAATCAGTTAGAATCAGCCAGAATGGGCACATGGTTTGACCACCTTGATTCTGACTGTTGCTTCTGCCATTGATTCTCGTTGTCACTGTCTGTCCATAATCATCAGGAAAACACTCTGCACTATACTATGATGCTACACAGTGCTGGGTAGGGGGATGTAGTCTTAGCTACTTCCCCACTACACCAGTTTGGGTAGTAAAAGGATTGATTGCTTAGTCTAGACAGTGTTATACAGCATGCCCTAGTGTCCCATAGTGACAAGTAAAAACATATCATCCACTATTATTTTTCTGCTGTAGTGACATGTAGTTAAGCATAGAACTTGTAGAGGCTAGTATATATTTATTATTCAGGACTTTCTGTACAAGCAGGCTACATAGTATGGTACTGTTGGCCCTAAAATCTAGCCCACTGCTCATTCCAAACAACCAAGGTATTGCTCTATCAAATGGTAAACAATGAATCATTCACTATGGCAATAATGAAGCATACTGGGACCAGCACAGCCACCATCAACCTAAAGCTTCTTCGAGTCTTCATAATACAGCAGAGCGACACTTCAAAGAGTAAGCGAGAATGTTACAATAGCCATCAAAAACTCACCCCAGTTGATACTAGAGAAACAGAGCTTGTGAGAGCTGCTTGAGGATATGCCATGGCTGTAGCATCAGATGATATTGACCTGCATCATTAAGTTAGCCTGTGTAAGC
The DNA here is from genome assembly GCA_003313965.1 of Megacollybia marginata. NCBI lineage: Eukaryota > Fungi > Basidiomycota > Agaricomycetes > Agaricales > Porotheleaceae > Megacollybia > Megacollybia marginata. Next base: position 16,409 of record QLOY01007197.1, read on the forward strand.
CAAAGTAATGCACCAACCTTTGAGGTAAGCAGATAAAGCATACCAGTCTCTGCCACAACTTATTGATAGCTAAAATGACGCCAGCAGCCCTTGCAAGTCACTGGGCAAGTTGAGGGGGTATAGGGTATCAGGTCAACAGAGATAAGACAGTGGACACAACTGTGAATCTGTATGGAATTAACAGTCTAAAAATGATATTAAACACTTACACCAGCCTGAGGGGCCAGAGTATAAATTGACAACAGGTGATGGTACAAGGGAGGCAGCAGTGACATCACATGCCAATCAACAAAAAGATCAACATTGCGTGATTCTTTAGGGTAGGCCATTTGAACTTCTGGGGAAAAGATAGATGAGTAGTGGGATGTAGCAAGCTATAGCCAGTCCTAGTGGACATAGTTCAGTAGTGTTCCTTAGCTTGCATAGAATGCGTAGCTAGGGACACAAATACAGTCACAGACAGACAGTCACATGGTCACACTAGTAGTTCGTAGCATCTGTAGTTCTGTGTAGAACTATAAATGCTATGGAAAAACACACCAGCTATGTGCTGCTAGGACACAAAAAGTGTTTTCCTGATGATCATGATATTTGTAAGCATTCCTTCTCACTCTTCTCACTCCTTTTATCCCTACCAGAAAACAGAATCATTCAGCCTGAGTGCTCCAGCTACTCAAAACACCCAAATAGACCTGTCAAATTCCAAAAATAGATAGACAGCTTTCAATGTTAAAGCTCACCCAATTGCCAATTCTACATCTTAGTACAGGGTATTGACATAACACAGATTTTGCTTCTTAGTTACATTTGCATACTTCCTGATGCCTACAAACACCTAATTTGAGCTCTAAAACAAATGTGCACATGACAAACACATGCTTGTCTCAAGGCGCATTTAACAATGCATCTCACACTATGGCTGGAATTCTCAAAAGTACAATGACTAGACCCCATGTAGCTATCATATCTGTATTTTCTGAGCATTGCAAAGTCGAGATAAGATGACAGACAATAAAACAGTGGCACATGAAATTCACATGCTGCCTTGAATCCAATTAGTGTGTTCTATTTTCAGAATTTTACCAGGCCCTCAGACAAGGTTTCCTCACGTCACCTCTGAGGGCCTGGGAACAAGGCTAACACCCAAAAAGCACAAAATCTATGCTGTGAAAAAAGGATGCTGCCTCTGACAGATCATAAAAAACAACCAACATCTTTTGATGGGCCAGCCTGCACCTTCTGTCAAGTGTGACCATGGTGGGAGATGGTGGGATAGATTAGCACAGGCTGCACAGCCAAACTGTATAGTATGATTATATAATACAATTCTAAATAAAGCCTGTACAGCTGTGAAAGGTTGCACTGAATTGGGTGTTGGGCTGAATCATCATAATTGGTGAAGCAACTCCAGAGGTGTTTTGATGATTCACACAATTCTGGCTTGTCAGAATCGGCATCAGAATTGGAACTGGAATTGGCTCAGAATCACTCAGAATTGTCTACCGTGACTCCTACTAATGCTACACACCATCCTGTTTTTAATATACTCTGCCTATGAAAGCCAGCAAAGTCCACCAGACTTTGTCAGACTTCCCAACAAAAGTCACTGTACTTCACTGAAGTACATTGAGGGATGCTAAAGTCCTCTGGACTTCAGCAGTTAGGTTAGGGTGGTTAGGGTGCCATGAAGTGGTGGTTAGCAGGTTAGTTAGTTTAGTTTAAATTGGTTGAACTACAGTGGAGTTCACTGTACTTCCAGTGAACTCCAATTTGAGTTAGTCTATTAGCTGTCGCAGGGGTCATGCAGCCCCAGAGATTTGCTTACATGATATTTGGTTTGGCACCAGTTTCCCACCACTATACTTGGCTTAAACCAATATAATGTGATACCCATTCTTCTTTCATACTCTCTGGCAATGTCCAGAAGGCCTTTCAGTAATCCAACAGATTGTCAAGAAGGTTATTCCTCAGTGGTCTGCAGGTTTATGCCCTGTTCAGCTTGATGCCATTGCTAAGATACTAGATGGGGAGGATCTGCTGTACAGCATTGCTACTGGCTATGGAAAATCAGCTTTATCCTTTATTCCTATCACAAAGTGCACAAGAACAAGAACAATTATGGAAAATATATGTTCTCTACCTGTAGGTATTGTGGCAATGCTGACAAAGGGTCTGGCCTCAAACTTGGTGCGTCTTCTGAATCTTATACTGAAATATTCCATTCTAAAAGATGCTGTTAGTGAAGAGAATATCAAGGAATTTGGACAGCGATGTGAAGCACTTGCTGACAGTGTGTAGAACAGCATCAATGTTATCATACTTTGATGCAGCTTTGGAAGTTCAAATTGACTTTTATCAAATGCGAATGTAGGATTAGTACCTAAGAATACTACAGTGTCTGGGGATGACAACAGTGACATTGTCATCAATTGTCTGCAAACTAAACCTGATGGGTGGGGCATGGACATGCAGGGCATGCCTGCATCTAGAAGAGCTGATGTCATATTAACTAATGTTTGCTAAACAAGCAGGGATTGGGATAGAGATTGCAGATACCACTGCTCAGCCCTAATCAGGCACCTGTCCGATGTTGCAAGTTGCAGGATATTTGCATGAGAAGCACTTCTGAGCTGGTGGACAAGATAGAGTGGTCAGGTATTGCATGGCAGGTATTGCTGCAATGCTGGAACAACCACTGTATAAGAGACATCAAAAACAGAACAGGATTGGAATAACATCAAAATGTTTAGGTTGAGAAATGAAAAATCAAATTGGGATTTATTATAAGTAGTGGGCCTTGCTGCTTGCTGGTGTCTCAAGTTATATAATCATATGGGTCACTGGTAAGGACCCCTGTGACAAATACTAGACTAATAATTAATATTGCCTTAGCCTCATAACTCAGAGACACTGGCAAGTGGCAAGGCCTGCTACTTATGGCTAATAATAAATCTGAATCTCAGTCACAGTATATTCCTCAGGTGGGGTATCAGGGTCTGTGAGAACAACAGTAGGTACTATTGAGTCAAACTTCTTGTGTGAAGCACTGAGTTGTAAGTGAGATAAAAGGGGGATAAAAGGGGGAAGAAAAATGATCATAGGTAGTGATTGGCTGGATGATATCAAATAATAAATATCATATTATCACCAGGTGATGAAATTCCCAGGGACTGAAATCTCTTCCCTCTGCCAAATTGTGAAATTAGGGCACCCTAACTAGCCCACTACTAAAGTAGCAGACATCCATCTTCGTTCAACATCATGTGATCAATGTGTAATGCACCAAATATAGTAGTAAATCAGAGAAAAATGAATAGAAAATTATTGAGACTACATACAGAGAATCCATCACACAAAGTTTTAATTAGCTTATTTTCAAACATCTCTGTGTATTCAGTTAGGTAGTTCAGGTCTAATCCAAGGAGATACCTTTTTCGTGTTTTTACACATCAAAGCGGTTGTATCACTTAAAACCCAAATCATCTCATGAGGATGCTTTGGAACAGAATGCATTGGATGCATTAGAAAGTTTTCCACTTGAATCTATGTGCCAGTATATGGTAGATCTTGTGTCTTGAGTTCTGAAGTTATTTATCTCAGCTTTTTTATTTAGGTGTGGATTAGATGGTGCACAAGCTGCATGGGCACCATGGCCATCGAAAATTGCCTGATAAAATCATGGAGGAGTTGGACCGTGCTAGAATGCACTGGGATGGGAGTATTTTATACGAAAAATGAAACTAGTCATTCAATTCTAATCAGATAGTAATCTACTGTTTGCAGTATATTCTCATAGTGGTTTATCAAAATGCTGTGTGACAGATTCTGCATATGTGAGCTCAATAATTTTCTATCCATTTTTCTTTATTTTACTACTATATTTGGTGCATCACACATTGATCACATGATGTTGAATGAAGATGGATGTCCGCTACCTTAAAGGTAGCAGGAAAAAAGGTAAACAGTCATGTGATGGGATTGACATCCCTTTTTTGGTATATATATGTCATGTGTATCCCTACTATCTATGCTGTTGCTTTGCATTCATTCCATACATATTGCAAACTTGAATCTAACTTGAATTCAGTCATCTGGTACATATTCAAAGGAGGATTGAGACATCCCTTAGGCTATAGTGGCTTGAGCTTAATTAGGGATATACATAAAGAAGTGTTTGGGCATTGTCTAGTGGACCCTGAAGATGCCCACCTTTGTTTGTGTGTATGTATATATCAGTTGGGTTGTGTGGAGTGTTCTCTTCCTCTGCTCCCACTCTTAGGTGATCTTTGAGATCAGTCTTCTCTAGCAGTGCAGTCAGCTCACCTCACCCCCTTTGCATGGTGAGGCTCCCTTTCAATGGATGCCTTGTGATCAGCCTATCTGATACTGTGACACTCCTAGTCCTGTTTTCTAAGCACTCTCCCAACTCTAAATGACTCAGAGGACCATGCAGTACACCAACACTGACAAATGTGAGGCTGGATCAGGTGTTTTCAGTAGTCTAGAGGACATCTCTCGTCTTTCTTTCCTCCTTTGCCCTAGACTCAATCACATGACTATTGCCAATCATAGCTGTAGTACAGTTCTTAGCACTAGACATGAAATCCTGAGTGTTCAACTTGTCTACATCAGCAAAGGGTAGATTTACTTGTTGACTTTTTTGGCTTTTTTGGCTTGCCTCAAGCCAACAAGCCAACAAGTCTTAAAAGCTGCTGGTGCCTAGCCCAGTAACCAGGCCTGTCTGAGTGAAGTGAGCAAACTTTTCAGAACTTTTCAAACTTTTTTTACTTTTCCTGAACTAGCATTGTTTTGTAAAAATACCTGGGTTCTAGACTTGTCAACTTTTTCAACTTTTTGCTTAAATTGTTGGCAGCCAAAAAAGTAGATGGCAGGTTTCCTGATGTAGGATCATCAATGACACTAATTAACTATACTAGCCATGACTGAACTCAGTATGCAGCAACATAGACAACCACAAACAAGTTTCTGAGTATAGACACATACTCCATCACCAAGTCTAGACATAACTCCAGACTATAGATGAGCTAATAGACACATCTCAACTCTCTAGTCAAACTTATGTTGGTAACATTGCCAGTTTATAAGCTTAGCTGCAAAACTGGCATATCAATCTTGATTAGACATTGCTTTTGGGAGCTATTTAAGTCATTATGAACTGTTTCTGGGCTCTAGAAACCTTGTTAGAGGTGACATCTAATAAAATTTCAGCTGACCTGGGACCCCTCCCTCTCCCCACTCTGTGTGTCAGGCCACATTGCTGACACCCCCTTGTCAAAGGGCCAATTTTAGAATACATTTTGGGAACACACAAAGGGTCAATTTTAGAATGCATTTTACATCTAAATAAAAAGTAGCTTTGTCAATACATTTTAAAAGTACACAAATGACCAATTTTGAAATACATTCTAGACTGGGGAGCTTTGTTAATACATTTCAGGGGCTAGTTTGGGAATGCTTGACCAATCTACACTAGGAGAAACAGTCATTCAATCCTTGGCTGTTGCAACAACAGACATCCAATTTCTCATAGCAATTGGGTCTACTAGTGCAGCTGCTCTCTCACTTTGGAGCAAGCCTAGGTGGCAGATGCAGAAGCATATATACACATACAGTAAGGATTATTTGCTGTCAAGATAACTTTTATATAGATTTCAGTTTACCAACACTTGCAAGTCTGGATTGGCTTGCAAAACAACAAAATCTCTCTTTCTGCTCTGCTGTTGTCTGGGCAGTGTATGTGGGTCTTGACTGCAAGGATAAATTGAGGCAGCTAAACCTTTTTGTGCATAGACTGAAGCTTAGGCTATTGTACACGTTGGCGATTTATCTTTAGAATTAATATTGTAACTACAGATTTACATGACTTGGTGTATGCATGATCTGAAGGCTATATATATAACTATATATGTGTATACTGCCACTATGTCTGTATATATAATTTGTTACAATAGCCCCCCTCAGTTGATTGTGGCTTTCCATCATAGTATGTTGACTTCAGCTTCAGCCACCATCTTGGATGTGATTGTGCTACCCAGAATGGGTGTGTAGGAGAGTGGCAGCAATCTGACGAGAATCATCTTGTACATTGGCTCATCAATATTTGCACCCTCATTGTTTGCACAGAGCCTGCATTGTCTGAAGGTGGGTAACAACATCTCCACCCTCTTGAAGCTTTGTCAATCTTGCAAGTATTGTAGAGGTAAGGGAGTAGTGTGCAGTAATAGAACTCCACATCTGTGCAGCTGTACCATCTTGCTTAATTCAGGTTGACATGATGCAACTCTTCACATATGTGTCTCTTTGGTCCCATTCCTCAAAAAAGGGCTTGGTGGTGTAGTGGGTTCAGTATCAAGAGGATTACTGGGGTCTGCAGTATAGGAATCAGGGAGTACCATCAAGGTAACCTCACAATCCTTTCCTGGCTATTGTTATTTTGATTAATGTCTTGAACAAATGGAAGTTCTTTCCATTGTAGATCATATAGTTCAAGGACAACATTCTTCAAATAGAGGTAATGTTGTTTTCTGGGTTGTTTTGTTCTTTGTGTGTATGTGTGTAAGGGGATATTGAGTTGACCTGGGGATCAATTGACGTTACTGCAAAACTGAGTCAGTTTATGAACACTCAGGGCCCATAACCTGTCAACAGGCTAAGGATATCTGTTAGTACTACTATAAATGAGTAGTAGTTCAATATGATAGAATAGGAAACTAACCTCAGTCAAAGTAACAGAAAGATGCTGAGGCTTAATAATACATGTATATATAAAAAAAGGAGTTTCAGATCAAATATAGATATAGTTGACTTATACATTATTGAGTATCTCTTGACAGTAGGGCCTTGTAAATTTAATCAATGTATGTTACTTAATTTTTGTTCCAGTAGGCCCTTGGTTAAACTCAGAATTTGGAAGTGGTGATACCAAACATGTGATAGGTGAAATTATAGAAGCTATAGCATCAGTGAAGACCTGACAAACTGCAATCAGCATCTCTGCCAAAGACTGGACAATGTGAATTAGGTACAAGTCCACAGCAGAGTATGCTTACATCCATACAAAAAACTAAACTATCAGGGTGTCAGGTCCTGCCTAAGGTGTTCTTCATTGCAGCCTTTTCAACATTGGTAAGCTTATAATTTTTTGAGTTCATTACTTGGCACCTGTGTATGACATTTGAGATAGTGAAGGTCCATGTCATAAGTCCACTTGGTCAACATTTTATAACAAGGTAATCAGCTCTTTAGACTACCACATCAGCAAAATGTAGTTCAACTTTTCAACTTTCCAACTTTTGGCATCTGGCTGGCACTAACCATAGGCTAAAATGCTTGAATTTTGAGATATTATAATAGTCTGACTACATTTATTTTTGAACTTTTTGGCCTCAGACACATAAGTTTTTAACTTATCGACTTTTGACCTTTTTGAGACTTTTATGGGACTTTTATGGCTTGTGGGGACTTGTACAAGTTCCCACAAGTTGAACTACATTTTACTGATGCAGGAAGCCATTCAAATATGTGAAAAAAAATCTTTAAGCTACCTACCTCTCTACATCATGTGATGATTTAGATTTCTGGGAGCCCCTTGGTAATAGCAGTGGTCAGAGTTGACAATTTGGTAACAATTCTGCTGTCCAGAATCAGATCAGAATGGCTGTCACCAGAATTGCCTAGAATTGTCAGAATCATCAAAGCACCTCCAGAGCCACTTCAATGATTCTGTCATGATTCTCAAACACAATTCTTCAAGACAATTCTGACTACCCATGTTGATTGCATCCATTTATTATGTAATACTGTATAGTCCCTCAACACAAACAATCAAATACATAAGCTGACTGTTTCCATCCTCCAGCTTAGAGCCTCATACCTGTGACCATATATATTTCTAATCTCATTCCTCACCCATTTCCTCAAACAGTTCCCAAAAAACCTCCATATGTTGAATCATGACAATCAGAGTACAAAGTGATTCAGACATGATTCTGATGTCAGAATCGCTGCAGAATCTGATCAGAATCGTTGTCCAAATCATCAATTCTGACCACGACTAATGTTTACAAAAGGATAAAAGAAGCTAACATTGATCTTATCAAGCAAATCTTCCTTTGATAGTTTAAAAGATATCACTACATCATGTGTATCATAATCCAATGTGAATGAAGGGAACCCAATGCAAAGGTGACTTTTTTGATTTTCTTAGATACTTGGTAGCAATCTGAAGTGCTTCAGCAGCATCCCGTGTATCTACTATGGCACCATTTCTGAATAGGTGGGCATAGAACTGGTCTGCTATAATAGGTGCATCATTGTCATAAATTGTCCTAAACAACCTGGGTCAGTCACAGTAATCCAGCATTGTTACCAAATTCACTCTTACCACATTGTTCCAACAACACCTTGGAAACCTGCATACAGCATAGTTGCAGCAAGGTGGATGGCTTCATCTGGTACTTCACTAGCACCAGTTGCTGTCTGGCAAGCACTAAGAAATGCTAGATGAGCATTGAATAGTGGCTCTTCCATCAATCGTGACATCTTCAGTCGACCATCACCGAGTAAAAGAGCACTGTCCAGAGGGCTCTTCAAGTCCTGTTCTCCATGACATGCAAAGTGTGCAATCGAGGCAGTCTTCAGGTGAAAAAGGACATCATCTATGGATGTGGGGTGCTCTAATGACCCGATTTCGGTCCAACTCTCTAAAGGGACATATTTTTTGATGTTTTCTGACTCATCTCTAGTGAACGGCAAACTTTTTTGTCCAGGAGTATGTGGTTGAATCACAGTCATCACCTTGAGTGGACCTATTGATTGTGAAACTGGCAACATGGCACTGATGGTGGGTGTATAGGAAGGGATCATGTAATCAGATACACACTCTGCACTATCACCAGCCTGGGTATGCTTTCCAGCAGCATGAATGGGGAGGAAGGCAAATGGACCTGTGGTACACCACCACATGCGAGGTGGAGTAGAGGATTTCTATTTTGCTGTGAGAGACAGTAATCAAATGAAAACCAAACTCACCTCCATTTTCAGAGATTGAACAATCGGTAAGACAACAAAACTCCACAATTTCTCCAAGATAAAATGGACATAATCATCTTCATTTTGCCCAAAGTCTCCAACTCGTACTGCATGACGTGTGGTACCCTGTCGCAGAGATTGAAGACTGATTTTGAGATCATCAGGAATGGGTGATGATGATAAAGCCACTTGAAGTAACTTTACAAGAGATGCGACACTGTGGAAGGTAATGGGTAACGGGATGTGTTCCACTCCGCATGAAGTGATTGCTAGTGCGTCGCATGAGTCTGTAAGTCTACTAGCATTGAGAATGATTGTCTGCCTCCCAGCAACAGTCTCCTGTAATGAGGAAAATGATTTGGGAAGCATGAAGTCGTCAAATCCATCAAGTGTTCGTATTTCATCAAGAATGGTATGCCAGTCCTTTGTTAGTTTACGGGATCTTGCTGCTTGCTGCTCAGCAGACCAGATCAATTCTGGATTGTCATCTGGTTTATGAGTCCTTCTTAGAGACTCTGTTTCTAGTGCTCGGGATATGCTGTGTAGCTTCTGAGCAAGATGGGGGTGATGCTTGTAAAGATCATCAATCGGAGTTCGTAGCCGCAAAGCTTGGGACCAAAAAACTGCTCGTCCTGCCTCGAGAAACTCGACAGCCTTTGTCAGCTCTCCAGCTCGGATAGCGCATTTGGCCGCTTCACATGCATGGCCATCACATCCAGAGAGAGCAGCTTGCCGGGCTTCCAAATTCATATCGAGAGCAGCTAAACGGGGAATGAAGCCAATAGAATGTGCATACGCCTCCAAGGCTGATGGGTGATTACATTCAGGCTCACTGTATGCATGCCAAGCCCAACTTCGAGCTGCATAGAATCGATCAATGACTGAAGAAGCTTCGTTATTGACAGCATCACGAAAGGCATCAACTGCTTCATCCAAATAGTGGGAAGACCCAGGCCCAGTGACAGTATGTAGCTTGACTAAAACAAAAGCTAAATTTCGCGATATTGCGCGATTGGGATGGAAATCAGGAAGCATACTGAGTGCATCCCGATATGTTTGAACAGCCGCATGCCCATCATCTGCGAGATGGGAAAGGTCAAACTTCACCGAAAATGAATTGGCAAGATTATTGAGACAGCCAAACTTTTGCGTGGCAGGCATTGGAGCTAGCAAAGCCTTTCTGTGATAATCGATAGCTTGCTCCAAATCGTTTGAGTCATGACTTTGCTCAAATCGCGTAGCGAGTACGTTGGCAAGGTTGTCAAGTACCCTGGCCTTTTTAGGGTCGGTCTCAGGGAATAGGTCATATGCTTTTCGATAGAGGGTGATAGCCTCATTCAGATCTGTTGTGTGGTAAGCATCAAAGCTTGTTGATAACACAATGGCGAGGTCATTCAGCACAGAGGGATAATCAAGGGACGAGATATCCATCAATCCAATGGCTTCACGATAGATAGAAATTGCTTCATTCAGATCAACAAGCAGTCTCTTCTCTCTGAAACGCACACGAAGCGCCGTTCCCAGCTGGCGACATGAGGCCGCTTTCTCTCGATGACAAGGCCCAAACAGGCTGACAGCTTGACGATTAAAAAGGACAGCTCTTTCAAGATCGTCAAACTCGCCTGTCTCGCCAAACCGATGGAGAAGGGTGATCGCAAAACCGTTCAGAAAGGCAGCACGCTCATGGTGAGTCATTGGTGCGATGTTTAGGCATTCTTCATGTAGTGATATGGCCTCGTTCAAGTTGTCCAGATCGCGAGTGTGGTCAAAGACTCGTGTTAGCTCTCCGGCAAGTGCGTTAAGCAGGCTGGGGCGGTGAAAATGAGGTGCCGGAGTGGCTTCAAGCGCCTCTCTATTCAACGAAGTAGACATCTGTAAATCTTCGAAATGACCGGTACGCAGATATCTGGAATACAGAGCGTTTGCGAGGCTTCCCGAGAAAAGCGGTCGAGCAATGTGGTTTGTGTCGATGGACTCCATCAGCTTATGAAGCATAGCCACTGCCTTCCCTAGTAGCTCTAAATCTCCAGTGATGTCAAATCGGCTGATAAGGGCTACAGAGAAATTGTGTTGTACCATAAGGTCCACTTCGGTGGTCTGCCCTGGACCAAATTCAATGGCCTCATTGTAGTAGTTTATAGCCTCATTTAGATCCTCTTTGGAACCTGTCACTTCATAGTGAGTGCAGAGAACATCTGCCAGCCGACAGAGTTCTATATGACGAAAACGATGAGAGGCCGGAAACTGATCAAGGGCCCTCCTGTGCATCTTTATACAGTGGTCGAGATCTTCCAATCGCCCATATTGCTCGAAATGATATTGCATGACTGTAGCAAGGTCGTTGAGTGCCTTACCGTGGTCAGGGTTGCCGAGAGGGTGGAGAGAAAGAACAGTTTGAGAGACAGTAAAAGACTCTCCCAAACTGTTTGTTTGGCCTGTAAGCTTGAAATGTTCGAGGAGGAGTCTGGCGAGATCAGAGAGTATGACCGCATGCAAAGGGTCACAATCAGTAATTATTTCAGCGATTCTCCTGAAGATCATTAAGGCTGATTCCAGGTCAGATAAGGAACCAATCGCAATTGGATCAACAATCTCCGAAGCACACTGCCCCAGTACTCGAATGTTGTTGTCCAGATCACCCTCTAATACTTTGTGAAGCGCATCAAGGGCTGCGTGCGAGACTGACTGTCCGGTCAGCTGAAATCTCTTTGCTGTGAGGTTGCAAATGTTCTGCAACGCATCAAACCGGCCAGGATGAGAAGGAGAAAACACAGTTAATGCTTCTTGGTACAGTAACATAGCCGCATCTAGGTCCTCAACTTGGCCAGAAAATTCAAACTTGGTGGTCAAGGTCGAAGCACAGTTATAAACAGCACTGCAACGATTTGGATGAGATGATGAGTATAAGGACAGGGCTTCTTGATGATATTTAATAGCCAAGTCCAAATCAGCGGGATCCCTCCAGAGCGTGAATTTCTTGATGTGAGCATTACCTAGGTTGCTCACAATGTCCACACTCTCGGCTTGGTCTTTTTGGATTATAGCCAGAGCTTCGTGGCAGTGATCTACTGCGGAGTGAAGAGCTGTAACATCACCCGCATGATCAAACTGGGCCATCAAAGCTATGGCAAGATTGGAGAGCGTACCAGCCCGGTTGGGATGACCAAGCGGTCTCAGTAGTAAAACCTTGCTGTGAAGGTCTATCGACTCTTGTAAGTCCTTCATCTCATGAAGCTTATTAAACCTATGACTAAGAGCAAGACCGAGGTTGTTGAGTGTAGCTCCACGTTCGCTTGTTTGAAGATCCATATTTTGGCGATGGAGCAAAATTGCTTCATCGAGGTTGTTAAGATCGTCTGTCTGGTCGAAAAGGAATGCTAGAGCGCAAGCAAGCTTGTCGATCAGAGAGGTGCGTCTGTGGTGGAGAGAAGGATGAAGTTCAACAGCAGACCGCAGGAGGGATATCGCCTCTTCGAGGCCAGAAACATCTCCCATGCAGGTGAATTGCTGTAGCAGCTCGTTTCCTAGGGTGGCAAGCTGGAAAGCTTCTTGCTCCTGAGCCATAAATTCGTTATAAAGTTCAAGAACGTCCGGGGTGAGTAACTCTTGGCGTAAACTGATGTGCCTGATGATTTTGCAAGCACAAAGAAGGCGAACAGGGTGAAATCGTTCAGATTCAGGCTTCGGGCGAAGAGAGAGACATTGCTGGAAGGAAGCAATAGCTTCGTCAAGGTGACGAATCTTGCGAGATATGTGGAACTTGAGTACGAGAGCGACAGCAAGACTGTAATGATAGTTCGAAACTCCGGTACATAAGGAATCGAGACAGAAAAGTGCTTCACGGTAGAGACGGATCACACTGTTGAGCGAAGATTCGTTGATAGAACTACTGAATTGTGCAAGGAGAGTCAAACCGCTCAGAAGGTCGGCATTACCGATCTGCAATATGTCATTAGTATTGAGAAATGAGTACTGGAATCTTACAGTAGCATCAGTCCGAACTTGGACAGTCTCCGCAATCAGAACGGCCTCTTGTATATCCAAGATCCCCAGAGTTTGGGTAGCTCGCATGAGCAATACCAGAACCATTTCTTGAATAAGGCCCACTTGGTTATAGACATCTTGAATAGCCGTGACCGCGTTATTGAGTGCCGCAGGTACACGTTCCTTCTTGCACGCTTCAAAGAGCGTTTCTGCAAGATTATATAGTTCTTGTGCTAGGTTCGGCTACGAGCTATGATCAGACAATAGGGCCCGCGATAATCCATGCTTGCCTGCTTAGCCGTTGGGATACACTGCATCCTGCAGGGCGTCATTGTCAATTAGAAGCACGTGAGTGAACGCTATTCAACCTGACTTACTGGCCTCACCACCGTCTCGTAACCTACAGAATACATGACGAGGAGAGCGTGACATCCAAATCCTTGTCCATAATCCATCACCCGACTCATTGTTACTTAGTGGTGGTCGCAGCGCTCTGTCCAGTGAATTCGCCACTAGCACACAATGTTCGCGTCTCCCTCTGTTCAAAGCCAACATCACGCTGCTCTGAGAGCAGAGCAGACTTGGAACTTTTCACATTCGCTTCATCGAGGACAATCTAAACATTTAATTCCAAACAAAGAGCAAATGCAATCGTCTCTTTCCATTGTCCAAGGCAACGACAGACCTTAGGCTTCATGACGAGGAGCGTCTACAGAAACAAGGCACCTTCCTCGAGGAAGAGGCAGATAATCCAGAAAACCGTGGTTGCTTATAAATCCCTTCTCTGAGCTCTCTCCACTTTGCGGATTCCTCATGAACTTCTACGAACTTCTACAGCAGATATTTCGTCTGTTGCCGAAACTTCGTCGGCGAGGCCACCCACATTCTTGCCACTATCCTCGCACGCAAGTTCTGGAACGACGTGGTGGAGATCTCTCTCCACATTCTTGGTCCAACGGCTCACTGCAACAACATAACCCTGAACCTCAACTAGATCCCGCAACGCCACCTGTAGACCCACATCCCAAGCCAGAACTCGAACCTGAACCTGAACAATTAACATCACAAACATCTCCAGAAAGGTTCCAGCACCCCAACCCGTTACGACAAACGGCCTGCCTGCAAGACCGCTTGGAAGACCGCCTGCAAGATCGCCATCCCCGCTCGCTACAAGACATAGCTTACCTCCAAGACCGCCATCACCCGTTCCAGGACACGGTTTACCCAAAGGCCCCCCACCCGCCACAGCACACCGCTTACCTCCAAGACCTTCGTCCCCATTACGCCCACCTCTTTTCCCTCTCTCCCTCGCATTTAAACCAACACCGACTCCATCGCCTCCACCCCAAACCCCCAAAGTCAAACTTTCCCTCTCCGACTTTGCGGCCCGAAAACGTAAGGAGAAAGAAGAACGCGAAAAAGCGCAAGAGGAAGAACGGAAACGACAGAAAGAGTTTGAGGAAAAGTGTCTGGAGGAGCTCAAGGAGAAGCGGAGGATACAGGCTGAGATCGAGGCTCAGAAGCAGCGTGCGCAAACTCCCCCTAAAAGTCAAGCTGAGGGAGGAAGGGAAGATGGAGAGATTGTTCCGTCTCCTCCGCCAGTCTTCATCGTCTTCGCCATCCCTGGCCCAGCTATCACAGGCTTTGGGACTCGGACTTGACTTCGGAGGGTTACTCCCTGCTGTAGGTGGTCCCCAACCCCCAACCCAACCACGCTCGTTTCTCCCAAATTCGTTTTCACCATCGTTATTCACGACTCCTGTACCATTGAAGATGGCATCCCCTGCGTCGACGAATTCCTCAAATTCAAATACGAGTTTGTTCGCGGAATGCGCATTCGCTTCCGCAGAGGGGAACGCCTGTTAGAACTTGAAGAGGTTTCGATCGACCCATTCCCAATGCGCCTCGGGCGTTGAGGAATCGTGGTGGGCCACCCAGGGGTGGAGGTGGGCCTGGTCCCAGCAGTAGCGGAGGAGGTTTCACCATCCTCAGGATAGAGATAGACATTGGAGGATTAGTTCTGGTGGGGGGTCTTATCGATAACACACCCTTCTCTCTTTCGACTTTCG
Organism: Megacollybia marginata; assembly: GCA_003313965.1. Taxonomy (NCBI): domain Eukaryota; kingdom Fungi; phylum Basidiomycota; class Agaricomycetes; order Agaricales; family Porotheleaceae; genus Megacollybia; species Megacollybia marginata. The sequence goes on from QLOY01007197.1 coordinate 31,513, forward strand.
TGTTCTACTTGGCTTCGATTTGCTCCTTGTCGTCGTCGTTTAAATATTCGTATTTGGTGTGTGTAATTTTTAAAGCGCGAGCACTTATACGCGTTGCTTAGCTTACCTCTACGTACGTGCGACAGTATGATGTGTATCCAGATGGGAATGAAGGGAAAATAGAGATCATATGAAGGACACATCATCTGACATGACTCATCAGCAAAATGTCGCCCGACTCTTCTATATCAATCTCCATATCTGCTTCCTGCAAAGCTGCGACATCAGCCTCGCTAAAGTTCAGAGAGAATTCCAGTGCGGCTTGCACTTTTATCGTCCTGAGGCAAGGGTTCAGATATAATAACCGTGATGCAGAGTGGCACCTTGCCGGACCATTCAAGCTAAGACCCACGATGGTATTGAGCACAATCCCGGGTATTCCAAAATATTTCCTGTACCTGCTTCTTAATCGATCTTCTGTAGCTATCTTAGCTAGAGCAAAACAACCACAAGTGCAAAGAGCTGTGAAGAATAAAGAAAGTGATAAGCACCTTTCCGAATATGTTTGAGGTGTAAGGTCAGGTCCAAGAAGCCGAATCAAACTGAGAGGGGTACCAGTGAGGCTTTGTGAGTGACATCGTACTAATCAAGCAGACGGGCTGGCAAATAGACTGTATTCACGCATTGAGGCTGGGTCTCGATGCAGATGTTTGCAAACTGCATCGATAGACTATTTGTTTGCGCGCCTTCTGCGCCACTCTCCCTCGAGTCTCCAAACACTCTTCGTCAAACTCTTTCCATACTCAGAATCTTTATTCCTTCTCCAGTGCTCTTTTACGCTCATCTTTCTCCTTATACTTTCGAGCTGGGGGTAGGGGGCCGGGCATCCGATGTCAGTTCCAAGGCGAGGAGGGGAGGGGCGAGTAAGCCGTCTATCGTAAAGGATGGGGATGGCGGAATCGCATCAGCTTCCGCAACGTTGACCAACCCTAGGAGAGAGAGTGAAAGGCCAAAGTCCTTAATTTGGAAATCTTCTGGTGGAGATGTGGTTGAGTCTGGACTGAGCACGAACATGGCCAGTCTAGCTACAATGGCATCTGCACTTCTACGCGACATTGGATTATGAGACCAACATTGATTAATGATGTCCCAAAGCCCGTCATCCTTCAAAAGTTTGTATGACAACAAGCGAGGAGGTCGCTTCCCAGAAAGTACAGCACACATTACCGAAGGGTCCGTCTTCAGATCAGAAAATGGATGGTTCAACGTGGCAATCTGTAGCGCGTCAGTGGAATGGGATCTTAGAAGGTGAAGCGCCAACCTCATATGCAGTACATCCAAATGCATAGACATCTCTAGCCCATGACGCCGAGGGAGTAGGGAAGTCAGGGTACATAGAAGAGTCCCAAATCTCTGGAGCAAGCCAACGTGTCGAGCCTTTAACAGAATATGAATCTTTGAATCCCGTTGTTTCTGCAATCTGTGCCAGCCCGAAATCAGCTAGACGACACACTCCCTCATCATCGACGAGAACATTTGCCTGGGTAAACGTTATTAAACACGATATGTAAGTCTTGATTCTTACCCCTCTTATATCTCCATGGACAATTTGTGGGTTAAAATTATGTAGATATTGCATCCCAGAAGCGATACCACGAATCTGGATAGTATTGAACTATCATTATTCAATCGGATGGGATTTTGAAAAGCTTACAGCTTCAAGTGAAAGTTCAGATATATCGTGATTCTCCACATTTTTGAGTTGTTGTCGAAGATAGTCAATAACATTGCCATTAGACATCCATGGTGAGATCAGACAGAAGCTTGGTGAAAACAGCTCCGTGTTCACACCGATAAATGGCAGGATATTAACATGCTTGAACTGCTTCCAGATCACGGCCTCTTGACAACACTCCTGCAAGGGAATCAACAAATCAGTGGAGAACTTTAGGCAATGCACCACCTTGAAGATCTTATTTTGATCGAGCTGCACCATAAATACTCTTAGGACCTTGAGACACACTGTGTTGTTATTATGTCTGCCTTTCCAAATATCCTGCAAATATTGTCTTTGAAGGGAAGACATGAAAGCATTCCTTACCGAGAATCCTCCCCCGGTGATGGGATTTGCGTCTACTTTATTCACATCGTTGATATAATACTGGGGAGGCAGCTGGCGATACGTCCGAACCAGATTCTGAAGCAAGCATATACATTCCTCACGGCCCCCAGCTGGGAGAAACATCCGATGAATCCACCTAACTGTTGGACGAGGCTACCTACATGTGACCGTGACCTCAATTTCCTCAAGCAACCTTCAGAGCTAATGTCCCACCTTAAGAGACACTTACCAATTGGATTAGGTCCAAAATGGCCTTGCTCCAAGGCAAAATCAGCCCTTTGAGTTCTTCATAAGGATTATCAGATACGAGTATTCTGTGAAGACTTGTTGAATTTGTTATAACCGGTCCGTATTTAGCAGCATATGAAGAGACGTGATAGATCTGCCATTCCAACCGGTGGGCCCATTGCACCAGAACGATATCAACTGTGTCTGGAGTCTTTCCATATAAAGTTAGACGTAGGGTCAATGGTGTATAAGATGTCAGCTGCCGAAGCATGGAGAATCGGATACCACCATATCTGGGCGCAAGTTATCACAGAATAACTCAGAGAAGAGTGGTGACGTACTGGTCTCGACATCGCTCAGGGATTGAACCAACGAATTGTGCAAAATCACCTTGACTGGGCCGCCTGAAGCATCCATGATGCCATGACTGTTTGAGAAATCTGTGTAATAGAGGAAGTGTTTGAAGACATTCAAAGCATTCAGGAAAATCTTGTGGCACTGCGGCAGCTGGGATAAGCCACTCTGAGTGATCAACTTGAGGTCTTTGGCAGAGTGTTGCTGTCGATAGAAACACTGATCCTAGTAAGTCACATACGGTATAGTACGGTCACCGAGGTAGGGGGCCTTATTAACATCGACAAGCATGCCCTGGCGGCCCACCCGCCAATCACTAGGACCCGGAGCAGACTCGCATACAACCATTGGACTCCCGAAATGAGTTTCTGGAGACCCTATGCTCGTGCGCCACGACATTGGAGAGCCATGTCCGAGTGAGGAGACAACAGACATCGGGGAACCTGTTAGCGAATTTCGGTCAGCACTACATCGCGCACGTACATCAGCAATACCGTATAAAGTACGAAACGACGACGGCTTCGGCGCATCATCCAGTGGCAGTTTTTCCATACTCACAAAGGATATATCAGTACGATATGGCAGACCTGCGCTGGCCCTAACGTCCGCTATTGAAGGTTGGATGGAGGAAACTTGATGGAACACGTGCCACCCGTGACACTTAGCCTTTTCTATGTGGTTAGGACAAGGAGTCAGCAAGAGCTATGAATCCCTTTCAGCATCCCCCAACAAAATGATAGACGACTAATGTACACAACCCCACCCCTCGGCGCCCACCGCAACAGCATCCCAGACTCCCAGTGAGATACGTCCCCTAACTACGTCGAGTCACATCCTGACCTATCCTGACCCGACGCGGAAAAGACGCCCTAGACTGCATAGTCCCAATACTGGGACAGAAAGACGTGAAGTCTGTCTTGGCAATAGCATTGTGAAAATAATACAAATGTAATAGCACTGAGCGCGATTTAGTGACCTGAACGGCAACTGAGGGCGGCGAAACTTACTACTAGTTACAGTACCAGTTTCAGCATAAGACAACACCTGCCTGGTCTTTTATGACGATCTTTATGCCTGCCTGTGTAAGCTGCTGTAGAGGTATAATATTTGCTGTGAAGCACTTATTCGGCGTCTCTAGTCTTACTGAGCAGAGAGACTGCGTGACGCCTCCATTCGGGAACCAACGAGATGTGACAGCGTCTACAAAAGATGCATCTGAGAAACCTTCCTTGATTTCGCTTTACAGAGACAAAGTTTGGAGGTTGGGAAGGAAAATGGCAATGGCAATGGATGAGGGGGAGAAACGAATCTGGAGCTTGTCGAACAAGCTGACTTATGAGCGAATTCTCCTCGCTCTCATCCGAGAGTGAGAGACTAATTAACGATGGCACTGTACTCAAGAAAGACAGAAATGGCTCAAGTGGAGTTGATAGATTAGACCACGTCAGGGACGTAAGCGTACAGGACGAGCGGGATATCAATGACTGCATTGGGGAAAGCTCAATGATTGAGACAGGTTCCCTGTCAGAGAAGATGCTGAGGGAAGTAAGTTTAGGAAAGGTCAATTTGGCCAATTTGGCGCTGATGTCAATTTGATCAGAGTAGGTGTCCAAGCCCAGAAAAAATGTCTCGACATCCAGCATTATTTCAATGGAGGGCTCAGGATCTTCAATTTCAAATTCGTCTTCTTCAAGAGGTGTGTCAAGGGTGAGAGTTTTCAGCCTTGAAGACAAGCATGAAAGTGGAGCATAGTGCTCAATGTGTTCGCACAAAACAAGCGAGTGCAGTTGGTCCCAGGGTAAGATGATAACATCAGGGCTCGTTTCAGATACGAGCTTAACGGAACGTAGCCGTGGTGCATCCTGGAATACACCGATGACTTTTGCCGTTTGGAAACCTGCATCGGATTCCAGATGTTCAAGAAGTGGAAGATTGCCCTGTACCGGATGAAGAGCAGGACACACTTCATCCATCAGTTCGTATTCAAAACATAAAGAAAGTCTCAGCCATCTGCGCGACTGACGCACCAGCATTCCTAGGGTCGACAAAGGAGCCCTATTTCGAACTTGAATGCTGACATTGATGGCAAGTGGCACCGAGCCAGACTTCTCGAGCAAGCGCTCAAGAACTGACGGATCTTGGAGGCTCAGGCCGCGAACGTAATTCATGTATCCATGTGATAGTCGACCACAGACAAGGGGATGATGTTGCTAGGTCCTTCCAAGATGAACAGACTTGCATTAGGATGGCAGCAGGGATAACCGTGAAGTTTCCAATACGATTATCGTCGCAGACGCAAAGAAAAACTTGCTCAAGAAGCTCAGGCGGAAGTTTTTGAATTGGAGCAAGAAGAGATTGGTAGTCGACCGTGTTTCTCTCAATGAGACGTTTCTCAAGAGCGATAATTTGTGCCTGCAAACGATAAATCGAATTGATGAAGAAGAGGTTTGTAGCCGACCACGTTTCTCTTGATGTAACGTTTCTCGTTCTCAAGAGCAATGATTTGTGCCTGCAAATGGTGTATTTCTTCATCACATCGTCTTATATCTGTTTCTGTTTTGGAAATGGAGGTTTTTATCTCCTCGTTGCTCGGAAATGGACGTTGAGACTGTCCTCGCAGAAGAGAACATAAAATGTCCCATTCTGCTATGAGAGTTTTAACTGGGCGCCGTTTACGGCTGTCTGAGGTGGTTCTGTCTGGTTCTCAATGAAGGCACACGTGTAGAAAGTACAACTCACTGTTCAAGTTGGCAATGAAAGAACAAAACTGAGAAAAGTCATATGATTGCCTCCCAAGTCTGGAAAAGTCTCTCGACTATGCAATATGTATACAATGAAAAACATGTGCAGTAACGACGCTATATAAGTGTGAAATTACAATTCAGCTACGTACTTAGATGGAAGCAATCTTTTGGCTACATATCTTGTGTACCTGTAAGACGATCAGATAATTCGATCGGATGTATCAACGTGATAATAGGCATCCCACGTAACATTGACGATACCAGACTTGCCAGCCGTCTGAACGATCTGAACAGCAGTGAAACACATATCAGTTGGTCTCCGAATTCTCCCCAATCCAGAGGCGCCTCAGTGATGGCACTGACGCCAGACAGGATAACAACAAGTCAAGTGGAGACATCAATGCAGAGGCGCCTCAGTGATGGCACTGACGCCAGACAGGATAACAACAAGTCAAGTGGAGACATCAATGCACCCCAGGCATGTGAGTGCGCATAGTTTGGGCAAGATAAGATGTCGTCAAGCACAGCTACAAGTTTTCTGGGTTGCGAGAAAATATGATGGATGAGTTCGGATTGGGGAAAGCCAGATCAGCGAGTGCTTTCAAACCTTCGAGCTCATTGAAACCTAAAAGGAACAGTTGCCATTGTCTTAACAGGAGTTTCAGAACCCTCGGTTTTGAACGACCTATCACATCCTAGTCTCTCGTAGACGTGACCTGATCGTGACACTGAGACATGCGATGGGGATAGAGGTCAGCGCTGGCATATCATGTATGTACATCAGCAATACCGTATAAAGTATGAGGCAGGGACGACCTCAGTACATCGTCCACTATCGGCCGTGATTTAAGGTTGGAGGTCAGGATGGCCACAGGCACGTGCCATAAGGCGCTTTTGTAAGTACCACGGCGCAGCTACTTATATATAGCTATGAGTTTTTAGAACGTTATGGACATTTCTTCTACAAAACCAGAGCTTGATTGGCAACTATTGCACAGAGCCCCACCCCTCTGCGCCCACCACAACAGCATCCCCACTCCCAGTAAGATATGTTCCCCAATTTTCCAAACTACATCGAGTCAGGTCCCTGTACCGACGTGAAAAGGATCCACTTACTTGAACCCAACCGGAATAGCATTCCAAATGTCAACCATCTCGGTATCCACCACTGACTCAGAACCAGACCCAGACCCAGAGAGCGACTGAGATATGAAATTATAAACATCGGCATCGGAGGGTGTGAACTCGAATTGGTGTTGCGGCAGTGGGAGTGAAAGGCCCGGAGCGAATGTCATTGAAGGTTCTGTAGACGCAGAGGGGGATGTCATCCATGCACTAGATGGAAGTTGTTGTTGCAGATTCGGGTTCAATGGCTGTAGTACATCCGTCGTCGTCGTAGGCTGAGTGTCAGTGTTTAACGAAAGCTGGTTTAACATATCCCTATGCGCTTGTCAGAGTGATACTGCAATAAAGAGAACTAACCAAAGCCTCCCAGCAACATGCCAACGATCCTCAAACGGCTTGAGTGCATCCATACACCTTTGGACATACGCTGAGTCCCTCGCAGTGGCATTCGAAAGACCAGAGAGTTTAGCTTTCCAGAGGTTGAGGAGGAGGACACCGCCTGAAACGAAGCAAAACATCTGAAAAGGGTCAAGTCAATCGAAGCGCCCCAAAGGAAGGCAGGAAGATACCAATGAGGTAGGCACAAGTGTATAAGCCGTGGCCTGTCTCTCGAAGATACTAACCAACGATCTTGCACCATTCGCAACCACCGCAACAGCGGAATACGAGAGGGTTGAAGACTTTTGAGTAAATGGACGGTGAATTTGGATTTGAACCAAATGGAAGAGCATGTGTATAACGGCCGATTGGTTGGCGAATATACTGTATTCGCGTGTTGGGTCCCATTTCACTGCGGAATACAATCAAATGGGAATAAGAGGGACAGGACATACGATGCGCAGGAACCTGATCCATCCACTTATTCAACCTCGAATCCAATTCCGACACAATTTGGTGTTCATATTGTTCCCTCCCTTTTGATCTTGCTGGAGAGTAAAGCAGTTGCAAGGCAGATGCCATGATATCGCAGAGTATCAACTGCCGGTTGAATGCAGTGATGAAAGAAGGTTTACTTGGCGGTTGGTTAAATTCGACAAGACCGTCTCTATTGATTGTCCAATATTCGTCATCACATTCGGCTGGGAATTCAGCATTAATACTAAGCTGGTGAGGAAGCGAATGAGAGGAAGAGAAAAGACATACTCTTCTTGTCGTAACGTACAAGAGCGACCGACAAAAGAGCACGATATTCGGTCCAAGTAGATCAGAACCCAAAATGCCCTCTTCTTCATTTCGTCTTCGGCTGTCATCTTTCCTGGAGGTTTGCGTCGATGCGCACTACAAGTGCCAGCTCAAATTGGTTTGAATCAACAAGAAGAAAGAATTATTACCCAATTTCCTCCGCGCAACGAAGACCAAGACCGACTATTTGCCAACTGGTATTTGGCGAGGATGTTCCGACCAGGAATTGAGCTGAGAGCTTTGTAGACGCATATGAGAATCATGCCAGCACATAGAGTAGGGAACGGCTTACGCAGTATGCCTGCAAGTCATACAAAGTTGGCGCGTAGAAGAGATCCTTGCGCAGAGCCTGTACTTGTTCGTAGAACTTCCACCCTGAAGATAAAGGTTCTGATGTTTCGACGAGCACCCGAGGGTCTTTGGAAAATCGTGATGCGACAGCACAAACCAGGAGTACAGTAGCTGCATATTGAGAGTTTTGGTAATGCAGTTTGCTGACTAGACTATGCCTGAATGTGGGCTCATGGATAGAGGGATAGTACGGGTTGCAGATCTTGAAATAGATGTCGACTAGAGAGGAAAGAAGGTCGTCGTCCGGGAAGACATAGACTGGGGAAGACCGGATCGCATCTGCGATTTCCCACTATCATGATAAGCGCATCACAGTAAGTAAAGCACAAGTGTGAGAGACGTACCGGATGCATATTCCAGTATTGAGCGCGATTCTGGGAAGGCATTTCGAAATTTCCTGTGCATGCACTCTTGACTTCTATAACATTCTTCATTATTACGAAGCCACTCGATGGCCCAAAGAATCTTTCGCCCACTGTATTTTGTCAACGCACCAGCATTTACAGCAGTGATGATACTGACTTGGTTTGAAAGAAAGGTGGTTCATTTTTTCGGCAACATCGAGATGTGCGAAGTCGTCTTCATTGCTTGAAGAGTTATCTGTTGAAATTGGAGAGGGCAAGGCTGTGGACGTTGTTGTGGCGTTCTCCTGAAGACGGTCAGGCCAGATGTCAGTGTTCGTCGTTACAGACCTTGGGCAAGAGTTCTGGTTCCTCTGGCTCTATTTCGTCCCTAGAAACGGTCAACTGGCGTAAAGCGTTCAGTGTCGACCTCACATTCTTTTTGGACCGCGTTTCTGGCAAACTTGAACATCAGTGAGCTAGCAGCAAGTCATGGTGTATACCTTGGATTGGCGCAGATGAGTGCATGGAATTCCCGAGGCTAAGCAATTGGAACATTTCTGTCCTTGCAGTTGGGAACTATCGCCTGCAAAGATTCACAAGGCCGTTCAGCTCAGCCAGAAGAAGACTAACATCGAATTTTCTTCGCCCTGCAGGCATCGCAAGCATTTGGATTTCGTTTTTTCTAATTGGTTAAGCTTTGTGAACGACAAAGATAAGGAATCCTACAGGGAAGCTCGCAAAGGCCGTCTCCTCCATTCAGCTTGAGGTCACGCTTTGGTACTAGTAACTCTTTCTCCGCAGTCTCAGCTCAGTGACTCATTGCTAATGGTAGACGGGCGCCTAAGGTACATCGTTACGCGTAGGTGCAGAGTACGCCGCACTTAGGCCGACGGTTGACGTGTCGAAATTTCTGGCTTTCGAAGTCTTTCGAAATTCGCTGCTACTCTCTTTTTGTCTGCTAGAGATCTTCCCACCAAAATATGGTAGATTATGATGGAGGCAGACTTCATTCAAAATGCAATATAGTTCTGCATTTTTGAAAATATGCGGCACGTTTGGCGGCACGCAAATTCACCAAGACATCCTAAACTAGATTTTGCGATGTCTCGCTGCAGCTCGCTGCAGATACTGTAGCGGGCTTCACTGACCCCGGTAAGCCCCCTTTTTTCGGACCAAATGAATGTGAATGCAATTCTTCGTCGAACAGTCTTGGCCCACCTTAACCGATTCCGTCTCTCGGCCGTAAAGCATTGGTTGCTTACCCAGGCTCCTGGCATTTCGGCCCAGGAACGCTTGGAGAAGACCTCTGAATGCCACAAACGCGCTGTTGACAATACGTGAGACAACGATACACCCAATATCATAGCACCCTGTCAGTCAGTATCGATGACTTTACGAGGAAGATGGAGGGTGCAAGACGCGTAAAGATATAAACTTGGGGAGCTTGAAAACTGATTTTTGCAGTCAGAATGCTCATCGGGCTGACCCCTGAACGGAAATGACTTGCCGTATAGGTCATTAAATTTCACCAGTGACCACTGTCCGGGACGGGACATTTTAAATGGCGCCGTGATTATCCATCATCAAAGTGGTCATGCAGATACCGAGATTCTATCTAGTCGCGTTCCGGACTCGCTGGCGAACATAAATGACAACCTCGTGATGCCTACATCCTGACATTTGTCAAAATAACAGGCCATTGTGGCTCTCATTCAGTCTTTCATTCTGTTGATTATTAGGAGAAGCGAACATTTCTTCACTTCCAGCCCAAGTCCCCCAGTTTCACCTTTTTCCTTATGTCGGATGTCCATCGGCTCTTCTACGAAACGAATGCCAAGACCTTCTCAAGTGCATCACATTCTGATGTGCGCATAGACTCCCATATGCACGTCAATGTCATGATGGATATTGACCACGTATTTTCTCATCCGAGGAACAAGTGCCGGGTTGGATAATGGTCAGCATGGCCTCCTTCAAATGACATTTAAACCAAATCATTTACCTCCCCTACTCCCAGTTTCCGGTCATGGCCGAGGATCATCGCGTCGTCGTCTACTACCAAACCCAATATGACCCGTCTTTAGCCCCTAACTCTCCTTATGGTCATTATGTCTCCATCCTTCCACTCATCGGCCTCGTTACACATCTCATCGTGGCAGCGTTTCATATAAACGTTGCTGGTAATCCTAGCAATTCCCCTCCGATCACGCTCAACGACAATTCACCTGACGATCCCTTTTTTGCCGAGATGTGGCATGAAGTTGCAATACTCAAATCAACCGGCGTCAAAGTTACGGGTTTGCTCGGAGGTGCTGCAGATGGTACTTATGAGTGCCTTACTCCTGACCTATTTGGCACGTACTATCCTCAATTAAGTCATTACATTCAAAAGTCGGTTACACACCGTTCTTCATCTTTGTGATTGCTTATTTGAAGCTAGATACCAACTAGACGGGATGGATCTCGACGTCGAACAATTCGTCGCATACAGTGATATTGTCCACCTTATCACCCAGCTTCGCAAAGACTTTGGTCCCGGGTTCATCATCACACTAGCTCCAGTCGCGACTGCCCTACTGGAGGAAGGAAATCTTTCCGGATTCGATTATATCCAACTCGAACATGACTATGGGTACCTCATAAACTGGTACAACGCGCAGTTTTATTCTGGCTTCGGACAGCTGTTCCCTGATGATCAATATATCAATATTACTCAGTTCGGTGCTGGACTTGATCCCTCGAGATTAGTCGCGTATGTTCTTCGTTCTCTGCGTCTTACTTCGTTGAACTGATGTTTGTGGTAAGAACGACACTAACGACTCCGGACGATGGTTTCGGATTCATAGACCCTGCTAGTATTGTTACGAGTGTAAAGGAACTTACTGAGAAATTTGGTGGTCGCTTTGGTGGAGTTGCGGGTTGGGAGTACTTTAACTCTCTGCCGGGCGGTGACCAGCAACCTTGGGAGTGGGCGTCGTTGATTAAAAATGCAATGGCTCATCCGTCCACGCGCAGAGGGTTGCAGTCACGGATCAATAGATAGAAAACTAGGTAGGGTACATTTTCTGGGTTGGAGTACATAAAACGGGTTGTATACTATATGTACATGTAGCAGTATGGTACAATCAATTGTTGAATTTGTCACTATGGCCTCTTACATAAAGTTCACGTCAATCATCGTAAGAAATTCATGAACGGCGAGTTGTGCATCCGACAGGCTCATGTATTTGGAGCCTGTACATAGTAACACAAGTCTGCTTAAGCCTCAGTGAGAAGTCGTTCAAATGACTCGGACGATGCATCGTACAACAGCAAGAATGGGGATACAACAGCAAGAAAGCACTCTAGCATACAAGGTCGTGGTACTTGTCTCACCACAATATTCATTCCCGCGTGGGCAGAGAAGAGATCTCAGCCTCAAAGAGGCTGCCTTCAGTTGCCAGTATCTCGAGCCTTATCGCTCTGAGACACCTGACACTAATCCTGCCTCCGCCCGGAAGCCAACGAGAATTGGTTGCGTCCAAAAACGACTGGATTGTGAAAGTAGGTCCCATCCACCAATTCACAAATAAAAAAAGATCCTGGGAAGGAGAAGGTCGGTGATTTAGGAGGAGGTTCGTGAAGAACTCATCGGTGAGAATTTTATTGCGATCAGCTTCATGACATTTCGGATTTCACCCTCAGTTATCGAGAGGGGTCGTTAGAGATGGTATTGTTCGTAGAGGTAGCTGCTGTCAAGCAAGTAAGCGTGCATGATGACCGGAAGATAAGTGACGCGATCAAGTCAAATGTCGGTGCTTCCTTCTGGCGGTGAACACAAAGTAATCATACAAGAAAGCAGATACAGTCATTAAAATGAGTTTCGGGAAGGTAAGTTGGCATGCGCAATAACATCCAACTCAAGTGGAATACCTCAACATTTGACAATGTGATTAATGTAGGAGACTCCTCATCCTAGGGAGAATCTCGCATGAAATACTGAGTTGTTTCTGCGGGGATAAGGACTTCGGAAAGTGGGCTGTTGGCAGTTGGTGACCTTAACTGGAGGGATAATGGATTGTAACTGAATCCAAGGCAGGTATGAGATGGGGGCAGCACTCAACCACCTGTCGGAGTGACGAGCGAGAAGCTCCAGTTAAATATTGCTGTTCATCTACTCGAAATCGAGCAACACTGATGCAGAGCCACACCGAGTCGGAGCGCTTGCGGAGCGCTCAAGTAAAGGCCGGAGCCGGTCCAGCATTGAGAATGTGCCAGAAATGTTTGTGCAAGAAAATTGTTGTCAACCAGAGGCGCGGAGACGAGCCTACCACCGTGTTCCATGATAAACGCGCGATAGCACGATGGGAGGAATTTCAGTTATCTCCCCGATCGAATTTTTGTCGTAGACTAAAAGAAAAATCTGCTGGATAAGTTCAAGCGTTGAGAATGGATGGAGACACGAGAGCTTTGCTGAGCTGTGTCTTCAGGCCGATTCATTTAGCGCTCTGAGTCTCAATATTGTACAGTCGTACGGGGAGGAATCTGGGGATCGACATTTGCCTGTAAGTGACTGGGAGTACCGACTGTATTGATAAACCGTTGACAAGTGTCTTGGTTCAATAATTGCTACGAGTAACGAGTCAGGACACACTAGTCATGTGACTTAGTTGAAACCCTTTTCATCTGGCAAGACGGTCAGAACTCTGCCGAGTTTTAGTTGTCCTCCTGTGAAGGTCGTTCGACATGGAAATTCATCGACGGAACGCAACGTAACCATGGAGGAGATTCAAGCTGAATAGAGGAGACCGTTTCAAGTTTGCTCACTAGCGTGTTTCACGACAGCGATGCTTATATCTCGTGATAGTAAGTCTTTATATTCATTAACACACCGGATTGTTCGCGAATCTTAGCGCCAACCATGTCAAAAGCTGTCATTATATGACTCCGTTTTTCGGCGGGAAACTGATTTGTTTTCTGCGATTCTTGCCCATTAATTTGTCAGATTTTCGATGTCGCTGCCCTTCATGCATGAAGGTTCTCAGACTGGTGATCAAACTGATGAACTTGTTCATTAAGGCCAACAGCCACCTCTGTAATGGCGATTTCGGTATGGGGGTCACGTTTGAGGACACGAACCTGGTTGCAGAAAGATTGTTTCGCCGGAACGACAACACATCTTGCGCCGGAGATATGGACGGGTCAAGGGTACACGTCTGCAACGGATTGGTGGGCTGTTGGCGGGATCATTACCAGATGTTCCACGAAGACATTAGCCGATCTCTGTTGCTAGATGCCCTAGAGTGAAAGCGATTCGCCGCTAAACTACCAGGCCATGGCGGTTGATATTGCGAGAACGAACCGGTGTTCTCTAAGGATATGGACCTTGCAGCGCGTCAGCTCTTAGAAGAGGCGCAATTATCATTTCAGTTCCCAGTCTCTCGTTGATGCTCTGGATAGCTTCCCAATAAGGATCATGGGTTCCAGCTCTCGGTTTTATGGAAGCTAGCGAGTATTCGTTCTTTCAATGTAAGATGGTTCCTCTATGCTTACTCATTGCCATCTACAGCTCCTAGGCTTCGGTTTTGAATGGTACTTTCCCTTAAGCAACTTCTCCCATCCGATTCGGACATCCAGTCGCTTTTAGCGTTTTATATTCCGGCAGTTCGAAAGAATCATGCACGATATCTTCCAGGATTTTCCTAAGGCTGGCCAACATCATGCCCCAGGTTTGGATATACGTTCTCCCAAGCTCGGAGAACTCTTGACCAAGGTCCCGGTCTCACGCGATTCTCTTCGATCTGAGGTCTCGGGACCGCTTTCCTCTTCGTCTACCGAGACATTCAACCTATCTTCCATTGGCCCATCCTGCAACATGGCCCATCCTGCAGTACCAGTGTTGGTTTCCTCTCAATCAGGTACTCTGCAAGAACAGTGTCAAGGACCGGTCAAATGGTGCGAACACATTAAACACGAATCTCTTCCTTGAAAGGAACACTTCTGAAGGGCAACAGCTTCCAGGTCAAGTCTGATGGCAAGAACAAATTCGTTGTGGGTGGCTGCGGATCCAGCAACACAGCTCCTAGAATCTCGTCCACGACCACCGATTGCAACTAATTGAACTCAGCTTCTGACTACAAGCAACTTGGCAGTTGCTTTCTACATGTATTTCTATCAGCATCGATATCATATCCTGTCGGTTGTGTCGTCAACAAGATGGGTGATTTATTAAGGTTTGTTGAGTTGTCTGTGCTCTACAGCTAGTCCTCCAAACTCGTAATTACTGCTTCACTCTTCTCTGAAGATACTGCGCGGCGGATGCAATGAATTGAAGTTCCCCGTTTGTCACTTTCAGCCGGTGCCCGCTCTATGGAAGAGGTGGCGACGCGACTCGTTCTAATTCGGCCTTTTGGCAGTTCTCCCAGCCGCAGATAATATTCAGCTCAACTGTGGCCCTAAGTCAAGCTTGTTACAACTTCGGTTATTCCTGCAGTCCAGTCGAGCGCATTTCTCATCATCGATCAGTACGCTGGAATTTTATTACAGTACTTGGGGGGCGCAGTTCTTCGCTTAGTAAGAGTTGTTCGGCGTACTGGGTCGCTTCTGCCACAGGGTACTATATGTAATTATCTATCGGAATTAACTTCGAGCCGTTGAGTAATCACTTGGTTTCAATTTCGCTTGCGTCTCCCCGTCGCAGTTATCAGAATGATGTTTGTTGAGATCTGACGATGACAATTCAACGACAATTGTACTGCAGACAACTTGAATGTGGACCTGCTTTGAAACCATTATTTGTTTAAGCGGTGTCCGGGAAAAGTACTTCCGTCATGAAACAAGTTTCATTCAGTCCCAACGTGTTCACTGTTCGCCGTACTGACTCGTACTGAGCTGCAACAAACTTGCTAAACAAGGTATCTGTCATGAAGAAGTATGGATGAGAAGATATACGCAGGACATACGTGGGCTTGACGTGGGCACTCCCTATTAGCACTCGAAGGTAATATGAATGCGTGTTGCATGCATGACCTTTTTGTGGCACAATCGACGATCGTGCGCATCGTAATCATTACATGGGCGAGAGTTTGGCATCCAGTTATCAAAAAAGGAAATTGCGGCGGGCTACAACAAAGTTTGTGCTAGTTTGCCTTTCTCAGACAACCATGAGCGGTACTCGACAGTCGCCCATTTTCATTCTAGACGACGACGCCGACGGGTCCATGAACCTCGCATACCCTTCTCTAAGCCGTCGTAAGCAGTTCCAACCCTACATTCGTTCAGACCAACGCATACATTGTAACCAGTTCAAAGTCTGCCTGCAGTAGCCCCAAGCAAGAAGCGGAAGCGTCGTCAAATTATCTACATTGAGGACGACAACGAGCCTTTTGCAGGTCCCAGCCATACTTCAGCTATAAAGAAGGTCAAGTTGCAGCCTGCTCAGGGGCCAGCGACGCCCTTAGTTGAAGAGAATGCAGAGAACCAGTTAGTGTCTACTTCAGAATGGCTGAATTCTTCATCAGAATGGGTGAATTCGATGGTACAAGCTTCTGAACCCAACGTGTGGACCGCAGACTGGCCCGCTATCTTCACGCCATTACTTCCTCCTCTCCCAACCATGCCCCTTATGCCTTTAAACCAATCGAAAGCCTCTGTAGATCAGCCTCAGACTGTCCCTCCTTCAATAGGAATGCTTCCTGATAAGGACACGGCTGGTCGGCGGAGTACCTTCGTTCTATCATCTTCAACAACCTTTGTATCCTTTCTGAATGTGTCTTACCCGTACACACCAGACCCAGAACGAACACTCATCTTGGACCAGCTTCCAAAGACCCACCGCACTCCTACTTGGTTCATAGACTGGGGCAAAAAAGTATGTGCAGCGTCCCCAGTGTTTCTTGCCCTCGATTCTGTCTATGCAAAAGCATTGGTCACGTTCGCAACGCCAGAACATGCCAAAAAAGCTTGGTCTAGTCCGAGGCTGGCTACCAAGATCAAAAAGAACAAACCGAGGGAGGATCTCATTAGGGCGTGGTGGTATAAACCTGCGGACCCTCCCGTATCGTTTGGATCACCAGAGCTCGAGCCAGAAGAGGGAGAAATCGTTGATGAAGACAAGGTAACGATGAAACGGATGCAGCCGTTACCTGCACCTGCCGCTACTACGAATACCACAGCTGCCGCTCCATCTACGGACCAGTCTGATACACAGTACAATCTGCGCCAGCGGCCACCCTTAACATCTAATACCGGAGCCGTATCCCCTTCGCCTACAGATCCCGTGTTTCCACCTTCGCCTCTACGCCTTCAGTTTATGGCACCAACAACTACCGAGTCGGAAGCTCGACGAAATACCACGGGAGAGGCATTACCAGAGTCCAGCACACAGGAAACTGAAACAATTGTGGCCGAACAACGACTTCGTCAGCTGGTGTTAGCCAGCAAGAAACAAAAACAGTCGACGCATACTACGCCGCAGTCACGGCTAGAGCCAGCTACCGTTGTACCTGGGACTGAGTCATATTCTAATTCCCAGTCGCCCTCAGCCATTGTGAATAATCTGCCCGGTGCAACACCCACACAATCACTCGACGATCTCGCCAGTTCATTCATCGCCAACGCCATTCAGACAGTCAAGCCGATATTATCAGCGTCGAACGCAAGACTGGCTGCACTGGATCAAGAAATTGCAGAGAGGAATCTCCTATTCACCCAACTCGCAGCAGCTAAAACTAAGCAAGAACGCGAACAGCTGTTGATCGTTCTGCGACAGAGAGATCGGTGCGGTTTCCGGCCATGCCAGTGTGTTTTCATTATCATTTCTTTCGACGTTTAGAGAAGCGAAACATGTTTTGACATCGCGGTCTGCAACCACCGTCTCACGCTTACGGTGGCCTGTCATTGACTGCAAGGAGCAATGTGTTTTAATCTTGAGTGATGACGAAGATGATGACACGACCACGGATGAGTAAACGGTAGGTGGACCTGAGATTTTGATCATCTTTTATTCCTAGGTGTGCTTTCACGACCGGTGTACAATTACAAGGATGCTGCAGTCGCCACACGCCAGCGTCATTCCGAGTTCCAAGAAAGGTATGTCGTATGTGACAATATGGTAACTTGACGACCGATGCTTCAGAGTGGCCTGTAGCATGTAAGCTCGGTAGTCTAGTATGGTCTTCTGTATATCGAATATTCGGTATCGCAGAGGATGCTGTTTATGATTTAAATGCCATTTATTTCGAGTCGAAAGAAGGCAGGCGAAGCTCGGAGAAGCTTTATTAGTGACTTGGATTATAAAGCATACAAACAAGGCCCGCACCGACTTTCTTCTTTACATTGACCACAGCGTCAAGGTATTCCAGTCAAGTTCCCCAGCTACATCGTAAGCCGTCGTCTACTGTTGTGTCTGAGCCTCTGCTGAGCTTTGCGACCTGGATTTGCCTTTTTATCGTCTATCATCGTCCTCGCTGCGCCGTTGTATGATCTTGTTCGATCTCGTGCACCAACATAGTCGTTTCGTTTCTATTACCACAGACTGCAATGGCTTTGAAACGCATTAACAAGGTGAATTTCAGTCTGCGTGTGCCGGCGCTTGTCGTCTGAGAGGGGCTTTGTATGC
The DNA here is from genome assembly GCA_003313965.1 of Megacollybia marginata. Lineage (NCBI taxonomy): Eukaryota > Fungi > Basidiomycota > Agaricomycetes > Agaricales > Porotheleaceae > Megacollybia > Megacollybia marginata. The sequence goes on from QLOY01007197.1 coordinate 49,540, forward strand.
TCACTAGAACGTTGTAGGAGTTGATTGATCTTGGACGTGACCCACCGTCATCATGCAGCGCTGGTCCAACGGGTGATAACATGTTCCAATGGCAAGCAACGATTATGGGGCCCGTAAGCGCACATATCCGTAGTGTCACACAAATTTGGCTCATGCTGTGTCAGGGTGACTCGCCATACGCGGGCGGTGTCTTTTTCCTCTCCATTAGTTTCCCGACAGATTACCCCTTCAAGCCTCCCAAGGTCAGCTTCACAACCAAGATTTATCATCCAAATATCAATGCGAATGGCTCGATTTGCCTTGATATCCTGAGGGACCAGTGGTCTCCGGCCTTGACGATCTCAAAAGGTTTGCAGCTTGGTATATAATGGATTGACTCTTATGCTGTTTATAGTCTTGCTTTCGATTTGTTCAATGTTGACAGACCCTAATCCGGATGACCCGTTGGTTCCAGACATTGCCCACCTGTACAAGACGGATCGCACCAGATACGAGGCGACGGCTCGAGAATGGACAAGGAAGTATGTGGCTGTCTTTTCCGACCTTTCTGTTTATAGTTGATCAATTATAGATATGCCATGTAGCAGGCAGTGTTAGACTGGTTTACGTTGTACATACATAACCCAACTTCTCAGACTTGCTCGCGTTGTTTTAGTAATTTCCTTCGCTCTTGAGAACAAATCAACATCCATGTTTTTGTGCCTACATGTCCGATTGGATTTGGAAGAGATCCGAGCGATTAACCGAGTGTTGACCGCGAGACACTACTACGCACCGGGTCGGCTTCAGCTCGTCTCAGCGCGGGGAAATTGAGGCTCGTGATTTTGATGGAACAATGTCGTCAGGCACACAATGTCAAAAAGTTTGTCTTCGGCCAATATGTGTTCTTTGCGCGCCTCTCCTTGCCCCAAGTTTCTTCCACAGTGTTCAAAGACTATATGCTCTCGTTTCTGGCTTGGCTTTCTCGTGTTTCCACCCATTAGTGAAGTCTCTACAGTCGTGCACCGGATCAGTCGAGGCGGCGAACTGTAAGATTCAGCTGATATCAGCTGGCACTGTCGTTTTTTTGAAGAAACGAAGCAGAACGATTGTTCCAATGCTTTCGAAGCTATTGCTGTTTCCTACTGACTCTTACTTCGTTTCACTGGTCCGCATCTAGGAGCCTGTGCGCTTAGTAGAGGTTTAAATGGACCCGTCGACTTTGTTACCCTCCCAGTTCAAGCCTACTTCTCCATTCTCCTTCACAATCAAGCCCACAAATGTACCACCAGAACCCGCTTCACGCTTGGGGTGCCAACAGCTCGTCCCTCCTTGGTGCTTTGCCTAACGGGGCCTCTGCACAGCAACCCAACGATCTAGTCACTTTTTACCTTACATCGTTCAGTCCGGATATCTACAATTGCACGGTAATTGGTCCCCAACGAAGACCTTTATACTATTTCGTCACGGATCGCAACATGCCCGGCTATACTACGTTGAAAGACGGTGAAGGGAAGAGTATTGCTCTCCTGGAGTGGCAGAGTCATCCCCTCGTCGAAATACGCAGGCTGTTCTCCAAACAGAGAGCAAAGGATTGGCTTCGCCTGTCTTCAGACAGATGGTGATTTGTCATTGTGTATTCTTAAAAATTCCTTTACTCACAGATTTGTCAGTTCGCGTAAAATGGATGTTGCAGGCCAGCGATATGTGTGGGCTCCTCAGGATACTAGCCTTAATGTGAGTATTTTTAAAAACTGTCATCCGTCATTTCTTATTTCTTCATTAGCTGTATACCGGAGGTTCGACTGCCCGACTTTTGGCGCGCGTCACCCGCGGCCAAGGGAGCATCATCCTCGAGATCAGCCAGCAAGCCCTCCAGGCTGGACTACTCGAGTCAGTTTTGGTAGCCACATTCGTACTGCAATGCGGGCGCAACATAGATTAACACAGCACTCAAATAATTAATCGGGCAGACAACTAATTCAGAGCTTAATCACAACCTGTAGAGTCAGTAGAATAGGTAGTAGTCTAGTAGACATAGACGCCCTCCGAATAATTATATTTAAGATATTTATCAAGTATTGCATAGCCTGAAGCACCTGACGCCCTCCGAATAATACTTATAATATTTATCAAGTATTGCATGGCCCAGGAGAAGCAACTGTAAAACAAACATTAAAAACGCTAATGATGGCAAATCCCACTATCTTGTTCCGTTCTACGTAATGGTCTCGGCGCCTCTCAGCGCCCACGGCTTTCTCCTCCGAATATCCGATCGTACTCCGTGCAGATGAATAATTGAAATGAACGAGACATCGTTCAATATGCTGTGCAGATTGTTAAATACGTTCACTTACTCTGCGCAGCATGTAACATGTAACCCACTGTGTGTCAATGATGATTTGAGTTCGTGATGGGTGTTCCGGCTAATAGGAAGGAAGGACTCCGGAAGAAAGAAAAATACGCCAGGACTCGGAAGGAAGGGATAGCCCGATGAATAAGGAACGGTCGGGTATACAACCCTACGGCTGTCCTCAGTGATCCACAAAATCGGCCCTCTATTCTGAATTTCTTACATTGATCATCATCGGGTTTCAAGGCGCATCATCATCAGAAGTAGGTGGTTTCAACCTTCAAGTGATGACAGAGTTGTCGGACCGCTAGACCACACTGGCAATCGAGGTCTTAAGGATTGGAAAACAACTTGAAGCTGTGTGTACTAGTTTGCCCATGACTCATTGATTGACTTTTTAGACGGGTTGATGCGCATCCGTACCTTATCTGGCCGGTAAAGAAGGACCGTCTGACATCGGAGAGCTATGCATGGACGGTACACCAACGCGAACGGTCACGCAGATACTTGTATACGGGAAGTTATGACAACCTTACGATTTGCGTTTTTGGGCGCTGAGCTACATCCGTATCTGTTTGCAAGCTTTACAGGCGTTTCCTGCTGTCGAAAATTCCCCTTATACTCCTAACCGGTGGTAAGCCCTGATTTGGTTAAGACTCCGTCAGCACGTGGTGCTGGACCAACCCCTTCATATCCTTCCCACTTCCACGAGCGGACTAGATCCACGCTGACATGCAAGTTCAACACCGGAATGTACAGCGTTGAAGTGTGGGAGGTGTGTGAGCTGCGACACGGGCCTACTGGCACATATTCCTATACACCCCTCGGAGTGGTCAGTCATCATACAGATTCGCGTCACCCGGCCTCGATGGCGAGTCATCAGCTCAAGCAAGACGGTTACTGAGCGCCGCCATCAACAGTGATCCTGGACAATTAGATACCTTCCCTCGACTTGAACTCGGTCACATGCATTTCGAGCCTGAGGAGGGACGGAGGATCGGTATCGTGCTCGTCGGTCTTTCTAATCTCTACGACTGCAAGTGTTTCGCTACAAGATGTATATGTTTGCGATCCCGCTCATATACGCGCTCAAAGTTTGAATAAATGGGACGAGGTTCGAGTCTACTTCAAGTTAACTGCGATGTATCAGAACCCATTTCATCCTTGGAGCTCTGCCAACGAGCTAGCGACCTTTTATTTGACTTCTTTCAATCCCAACATCTTCAACTGCATGGTGGTTGGGTCCCAGCAACAACCTCTATTCTACTTCGTCACCGATCAGCATATGCCAGGGTATACTGTGCTTAAAGATGGGCAAGGAAGAAATGTTGCTCTCATAGAATGGCAGAATAAACCTCTCGTCGAGATACGCGGGATCCTTACAAAGCAGAGGGCAAAGGACTGGCTTCGACTTTCTTCGGATGGACGGTGAGTCTTTCAAAGTGTCTATGTTTTTTGAGCTAACAGATCATAGTACACGCGAGATGAGAGTAGCAGGCCAGCAATACATTTGGACTCCTCGAGACCCGAGCTTGGATGTAATGCCAAACTTCCGTTGCCGATTCTCATTTCTAATTATTTTTTGTTAGTTGTACACTAGAGACTCGACTTCGGCGCTCAGACTTTTAACGCGCGTCACGCGGGGTAGGGGGAGTCTAATTTTGGAAATGAGTCAGGAAGCTCAAGCGGGACTGCTGGTACCGACCTTGATTGCTACATTTTTACTGCAATGTGGACGTAACATAGACTGAGTCGAACTCTACAGCTTTAATGTGACTAGCTAATGTAACTACAGCTTAATTAACAAACTTGAAATAATATAGGACTCAGTGGAATTCTAAATTTTGAAGACATGTCATTGATTTCGTTCAAGTTCCTTCCCCTCATCCTCTCCCCGGTCTTGCTTGGAGGATACATCTCCTGCACCCCTCATCTCTTCTCCATCCCTTCTCACTCACGACGATCATTCGTTGCGGCCCCGACGCCACCGTCGTGAGTCGTGACCGTTCCAACACCAATGCAGCACTGATGCGAGTCGCTAGTGTAAATCCAGTTTAATTAACATCGACAAAGTCAAAATGCGACAGCCGTGGTCTGTTGCATGACGATCGTGACATGATTATCGATGATCTTCTAAATTTTCAAAGTGGCGGTCGGCTAGAACCTCGCATTAGGTAAGCAAATAAATCTGCTCGTGATTCGTCACTCACTGTGACGTGGAATCAGTGCGCTGCCTTTTACTGGTATACTAGCATGTGCCATTCTCAAGTCGAAGCCTATAAGCCTTTCACCCACTTTGCTCACAGCGGCTCCAGCTCCCTCACAGCGGCTCCAGAATCTGATTGCTAGAGAATCGAGATCATCGCGGCCAAACTTCCAGCATTAAGTATTTTGTATTTTGGCATTTGCTTCGGAATTCTGGAAGATAGAGACGCTAAGCACAGCACAACTTTGGGTTTGATGGATAAATTTGTGTAGTTTCGCGCTTGATGTTTCCTGTTCTGTAACAATCAGCTAGCTAACAGCGTTCAACTTCGGCACTCCTTCTGGGACATTGTACTTAAATAGAGCCAAACACACATTTTGATCTCGATCGTCACCACAAGCATGCCGCGAACATTGATAAGTACTGAAAGCGGCCTAGACATCATGAGAACTATGCTGCACAAGGTATCCAAGCTAGAAACCCTCCAGTTGACCATAAGCATCCTTTTGCTCCGTTCCGACTGGGTTCACAAGATTGACTAAGTCGGATCCACATTCGGAGTGGGTACTTGGTATTCTCCGTCTTTCCCCAGATTTCTGTGCCTCGAGACAGCATCATGTGCTCTAATCGCGTGGTTACAACTAGAGGTATCTTGGCTTTCCAACTTCAAGGTCTTTTACGCACGCTTCTCACATGTTTCTTCACTTACCGAAAAGGAACCGAGATGTATAATTGCTTATTTCTGTCCTTGGAAACGTTCCCATTACGCTCGCATAGACTACGTGCACTTTTGGCGGCAAGATGTGACACTCAGCTGGCATTGTGCTCCTCGTGGATCTTAATCGTCATGGGGTAGTCAACCAATACTTTATCCGTACCGTGCGGAATTGAGACAATCCATATCATATAAAATACCGAGAGTTCTCCCTCAACTCGTTGTTCATATCGCCCTCGCACTCTGTGTCGAATGTCCTTTTCCATTGTCCGCGTCGTCCCAATCATTCTCTTGGTAGGCTCCGCTATCGCTGCTACTTACAGTCGCAGTGATCATGTTGTGGGGTCTGGTTTCAATAGGTTTGTGTTCCACTGTTCACTGTTCCCATAATTAAATCTCTTACAGTTTCTTCTCCTACCAAGCGATACCTGACCCGACCAATGGACGAGTGTATGTTATAGCCTGGTCTCATGTTTCCTTCCAATCTGATCGGAGCATAGAAACTATGTCAACCAACAAACCGCCCAGAGCCTGAATCTTACGTTCGCCTCATCCAATACGTTTATCCTTCGCGCAGACGATACTACAACTCTCAGCGCATCGGGTCCTGGGCGAAACTCAGTCAGACTCATGTCCAACAAACAATATACGACTGCTGTAATGGTTTTTAACATAGAGCACATGCCACAGGGATGCGGGTTAGTTTAAGTATTCCAAGACATTTTACATTTAATACTTTTGATTTAGCACGTGGCCCGCGGTTTGGACTGTAGGCAAGTACACGATCAATCTCATCTTTCATCTGCTGACTTTTCCAAGGCTCCAACTGGCCTTCTGAGGTAGGTTACCTGAAGTAGTCAACTGAGAAAACCAATGCTTTTCAGGGTGAAATTGATATCCTGGAAGGGGTTAATGACCAGGTGAGCAAATTCGATACTATGATGATATAAACTCACACGAATTCCGAAGACACCTAATCAGGCAACTCTCCACACTAGCGCAGGTCCGTCATAGTATGTTGAGGGATGCACTTCTGACTTTTTTAGGATGCACCATGCCTGCCTCTCGGACAGAAACTGGGTATGGCCATGTGTAACATCGTCTTCCGCTGATCTCCTTCCCAGGACACCTGCGGAGAATGACTGTGACGCAGATGCCAACAACAATGCAGGATGTGGTGTGAAATTCAACGATGATCGAAGTTATGGTCCTTCATTCAACAGTAACAGTGGTGGCTGGTATGTTACTCGTTAATTTATCCGCTAGGTGGTTTTAATGCAGCTTGAAGGTATGCGATGGAACGTACCAGCTCTGGTATCAAGGTGTGGTTTTGGACTCGCAACGGGGGCAATGCCCCTTCGGATGTTAGCAGCGGAAGCAGTTCTATCAACACATCTAACTGGGTAAGTGATGCTGATATCATCTTGATTCTCTAACTGCACAAGGGAACCCCGGTGGCTTTTTTCCCCAGTACGTCTTGCGATATATCCACCTTCTTTGGAGCACATAACATCATCATCAATTGTGAGTCGTGTGATTTTCTAAATGCGACTGTTTCTGATATTTTTTCCCAGTAACATTTTGTGAGTACAACATCGCAGAGAATCCGCTCAGGTTCATCGAAGCATTCAGGTGGAGATTGGGCTGGCCAGTCGACTGTCTATAGCGATTCAGGATGCCCTTCTACTTGCGTGGGTGAGTCTGTTCTAGCTTTCGAATGGCTCACAGGCTGATATTCTTCAAAGACTATGTGAACAACAACCCTTCCGCGTTCACCAATGCCTACTTCAACTTTGCCTCGCTCGATGTCTTCCAATGAGTGTGGATTTATAAAATAAATTACGAGTTGATAGATCTATGAATTGTACTTGCCACAAGCAGCTGTATTTTTTGACACGGTAATTGGTGGTCATGATCATCATCGCCTTTCCAGGTTGATATAAGAAAATATGATTGAGGGCAGGAAGGAGTTCCAGGCAAACGCGAATATACTCCAGCACAAGACAAGACCTGCCTTATCGCGTACACACCCGCCCACGCAAGACCTTGCAACGCAAATGTGCTTCTTCGCTTCCGGTCATAGCTATCAAAACTTTATCTTGAGTGCCAGCTCGCTGAGACGCTGAACGAAGCTGAGAAGACAACAAGACCTTACGGTAGCCGGCGTTTCATTGGAGAAAGAGTCTTATATGGGGCATGACATTGACACCAGCCGGCGGAACGATGGATCTTCGGGTATGACGCGATCTTTCTCCTCTGCAAGTGATATGTGGACTCGTCAACGATGGGGGTCAGAAAGAATCTTTCAGGTCGTGTTGGCTTATCTAACCATCTCAATGAGGTCAGTGTAGCGACAAAAGGGATATCGCAATAGAGACATCGGATACGTAGTCAATACACAAATCCTTCAACTTGTAGGCTGAGCCCTTGTCGATAGAGGAAGGGCTAATGAAAGAATTCAGAAAGATCACACAAGCGAATGTGGACGTGACCAATGCAGACCAGCGTCGGCAGAAAAGCGAATTGATTGCAGCTTCGGTGCATTCTGCCAGTGGGATACTGTAGATTAGCACACAGGTCACCAAAGAAACTGCACGTGCTCTGGAAGTTGCTTCCGTTAGCATTTGGTTAGTAATGGTGTAGCTCTCTTCAAGTTCTGGGTGATTTATAAGAAATGTACAGGCAATTGAATTCATTGTCCGCTCAAGTCCTCCCTGTAAAGCCCGCTTGTGTGAGTAGTGATGCAAAGAAACAGGCGCGTCCGTCGATGCTAGTTGGGAACATAGATCACTATTACATAATAGATTGGCGCTACGACGCGTTGCCCATAATGGCACGTGGCAACTCGCCTGCACCTCGACAGTGACGATGCTTGCCCTTGAGCTTTATGCAGCGCCGACCGTCTTGCCATTTCCTTTTTGCTTGGCATCTCCGAAACGGCAATCAATCTCAGCGCTGCTGCAACGTGTACGGCCGCTCACCAAGATCCAAAACAAAGCAACCGCACTCTGAAGCAGCAATTCTTCTTTGGGACACTTTGAACTACCGGTGCATTCAATTCGTGTTGAGATCGCAGACGAAAATAAGGAAGAGCGCTCTTCCTTATTTGCATCTGGAATCCACAGCTCTAGAGACAATCACTGGCATCATTTGATGCAATCAGCAATCTGGCTATCGTACAAATTCAGGTCACGCAACTCCATCTTGCGCCCTTACTGGCATGCCAGCCTTTCTGCTGCTCGTCCTTTGTTTTTGGAATCCGTTCTGGACGCAAGTTGGATTAGCACAGAACAACGATGTCTGTATAGGCCAGGATTTGGACTGGTAAGTCTTCTATATAGTCGCTTACAAAGAATTAAAAATTTTAGGTACACCAACTCTGTTGGAGAGACACCTTGTAAGTTTCGGGCTCGACTCTTTCGCGTTAGCTTGACGCATCTCAGGTCGTACATACGAGAGACTGCGGCAGATCTGCAATAGCCAATGTGAGCTGCTTCACGCTGTTTATAACTGATTCTGATCCTGCTTAGTCCAAACCCCAGTCATGAACATCGTGAGTGCCGTCATGATACGCACAATAACTCAATCGTTTCAAGAACACTCCTCCAGATTATTGTACCGATCAACTAGGCGACTGCTGTTGTAATAGTATAGCCTTCGCTCTGAGCATGCTTTGTTTAAAGTGCGTTCATCTCTTTCTTGATCCCAAGATGTCTGACACAGCGTTTCAGTTGTCAAAAAGATAACAACTCGACCAGCGGGATTGACGCAGGTATGCACGCTCTCGTCTTTGCCAGCTTTGCTTATGGATGCTCAGGCGTGGGTGCTTATCAGCTGTACGTGGGTGCGCAACCTAATCATTGTACCGCTACGAATCAGAGGTGAGTAATGATCCAATCATTGACAGTTGTTAATCGTCTTGCAGCCTCCCTGATAATGTACAGTCCGCTTCTTGTAATCAAGGTATCAAAATCATGGATGGCCTTTATAGCCTGTTCTGGAATACAGGGGCTTGGTATGCGTCGCGGTTGAAACAGTCTCTGTCACTAAATGTCTTTCTAGGTTCTATACATACACAAGAGAAAGCCTCGAGGAAGATATCGCGACAAAGAACAACCAAGTCTTTTCACACTGTTCGGCATCGACTACCTCATCACAATCTAGCAGTACTGCATCCTCTTCATCCTCTTCACCCTCTTCGTCCTCTTCATCTTCTTCGCCCTCTTCGCCGTTGCCATCATCTTTGGGTTCCTCGGGCTCCTCTTCCACTTCGCAATCTTCTACATCGTCATCATCATCTGGCAGTCAAACACAGACAACATCACTCTCTTCACAAAGTTCTTCTTCCAGCTCCACGGCTGCCCCAGCTCCAGACGTAATTGCTGGACAATCTTCCTCCTCAGCAGGTGGTTCTGCAACAACTATCCCTAACACAGACGTTACTTCAAACTCTAACCACCTTGCTGGCGGTGCTATCGCCGGAATCGCCGTCGGCGTGCTTGTACTACTCCTCGCGGTCCTTGCAGCGTTCTTGCTGCGCAAGAAACGCAACAACCATGAACCAGCTGCACTTGCTCCATTTTTACCGGCACAGACCAGTCGTCCAGTTAGCCCGTCCGCAGCAGGTAACACCCGTTTACGACATTCGAACTGACTAGATTTGCTAACGACTCTCTCATAGACTGGTCGGGACCATCCTCAGACCGAACAGGATACTCTTACGATCCCGTCCACCAGCAATCAGTATCCGACCTTGGGGGTCCGCTCAGACCAAACCGACTAGGAAAAGTACATCGTTACCAAGAGTCGATGTCGGAGCGACATCGAGATGCGGGACCGATACGGGTACCTTCAGGATTACCTCCTGCATATGATCCTAGCTGGGATGAAGATTCAAGTCGGGCATCTTAATGATTTTTTGGACAATCTTGGACAATTAACGTATTTAACACTCTGGTATGAGGACGGACTCGAGACTACTCGAGACTGTCTGTACTTATGCGAAAAACCTAACTCGGACTCGAGTTTA
>QLOY01007201.1:0-25017 GCA_003313965.1 Megacollybia marginata
GTGAGTTCCGGCTTAGTCTATTTGATGTGGCAAAGACCCATGTGGTAGCCTACACGTCGTTTTGCTTCTTTCTTGTGGACTGTTGAGCAGATCTTGGTTAAGAACCGCACTGCGGCCGTGATTGGGATTGTCTGAGAAGAGGGTAAGATTTGCCCATCTCATAAGGGAGGGCGAACGAACGAACCTACGGCCCAGATGTCGTGAATTTTGAGAGCAGGGCGTTGTGAGCTACAGAGTCTGATCAAGTCGGCGACCATAGCATCAAGGATTTCCTTGTGCAGGTTCACGGCGTGGAATAGGAGGAGAGTGATGCCATCCTCGTAGGATATGGTTGGAATGGTACGGGTATACTCGACCTTGAATCGAGAGTAGGGGGAGGGAGAGAGGATGCCAGTTGTTTGGATTTGTTGCATTGTTGGGGTTGGTGGACAAGAGGAGTGTGATTATATATGGGCACATCTTGAGAGTGGACCAATGGACTTATTCCTTTTGGAGGATAGTGACAGTGTGTGTTTCTTTGGTCCTATCAACGCGTCGCGATTTTAATCACGTCATGCTCTCGTAATATCATGATCGTAAGCCAGGAGTTGAAACATTTAACGCTCCGGTTAAGTAGGCATCCTCCTTTTGACTATATTGCAATCCTGTGGCTAGTCTCCTTCTGTGTAAATTTTGAGACTTTCTCTTGTGGAAACGCACATATCGGCACCCACAGAACCCGCGAAATTTTTCCTGCCATGACGCTAAACGGCTCATTTTGCATCCGAACAATCAAACTATCCTACTCAACACGTAGATTTCTTCACTGGGATCGCCATCCGCTCCATCATCTCAATTTGAATTTTGATCATCCTATCCTCTTCGGGGAGATCTTCGCACATGTCCTCTGTCAGCTCGTCCTCCTCCTTCTCTTCCGTGGATTCCGCCTCATTCTCCACGACAACGTCCTCTTTAGTTTCCTCCTTATTGAGGGCCTCCATCGACTTGCGCTTCAATCGGTGCATCCGTCGCTCCATGTTTCCTAGACGTTTACGGTGGACCGGTCTAGGTGCCGGAGTGTTCTTGGGCACCGTATATCTACGCGCGGATGCCGATCCTTCATACTGAGAAGATCCTTCTGCCGGCGTTGATAGAAGGGGCGAGGACAATACTACCGAAGATGCCTTCGACGTTGTTAGGCTAGGTGTTGATGAACAACGAACAGGAGAAGAAGACTGACAGGAGTTTTCAGTGATACGTATAGAAAAGGTTCCAGGAACACATACAAAATCCACATCATCATCGTCTTCATCAAAGAATCCAGAGAAAGGAACGGCAGCATTAGTTCGAAAGAATCGCTCAAATGCGTCGTCTGGTTGGTTCCAGTTCCCAGGCGCAAGTTCCGCTTGAAGATTTAATTTGGGAATGGATAGAGCAGACAGCTGAACCAGGCCACGAGCCCAGAACACGTATGGTGTATTACCCCGTCCCTTCCGACGTTGAACCTTTTCATCGTTACATGCCAGAGTGATGTGAACTTGAGTCGACTTTTTCGACGCGCCGTGATACTGAACGCGATCAGCAACACCTTCGCCACAAAAAAAAAACCTACATAGATAATACCAGATGCACGGGATTTCTTGGTCCAGACACTGGCGAGACTGAAATCCTCCTCGGCTTCCCATTTCCAGTCCGCCTCTTCGGCGCTGCTGTCTTCACCAGTCTGAGAACCACGTTCATCATCTTCAACTTCCCAATCGTTCTTATATAAATAGGGATTTCTGTCACCAGAAAGTCGTATCCAAGCTTCGCCTTTCTTAATGCCACCAACGGTATATGACTGGCTGTCCACTTCAACCTCTTTCTTCACCTCGAAGAGGTGACCACTGCCACCAACATCTTCTTCGCCCCCGAAAAAGAATGCGATGAGGTATCTGAGATGATGGAACGTATAATTAAGGGGAACTTGAGCTATACGCCCTACACCCTCCTTGTGAAAACCTGCCTTTCTCGCGTTTGGTCGGATGACCTGAAACCTCAGTGGTAGATGTTTGCCAAATGCAGTCGACGGTGGTAATGAAGAAGTCAATGCCAATGCTTGTTTACGCCCAAAAGGATTTGAAGGCGAATCGAATGGTTTGTCGGGGTAGGGTGTGCGAATAGGTGAAGATGGTATGTATGGATAGCAGTATGCAGGAGATGAAGATGATGTGTGTTTCCGCTTCACTGAGCGTTCCGGAGTCGCCAAATCGCTCTCTAGTTGGCGTTTATGTGATGTTGACATGAAGAAGTCAAGTTGTTTGGGTCTATTGACGCGACTACAAGATCACGCACTGATCACGCGGTCGCATGGACGACATCCCTCTGTATTCAGACGCTGCATTGTCTCTCTTAAACAATAACCATAAGCCGGAGCCCTGGGAAGAGGCTCTGGCATATGCCGAAATTGAACGTGGTGAAAAAATATGCCATGCCATCGACGAGGAGACAGAACGACTGCTGAAGCAGATCAACGAGCTTCAGCGTCAAGTCAAACGTCTGCTGGAAGAACGCCCTTTGGTTGCTAAATTCATCGGTGACCACAAGGCCATATTGTCACCTCTCAGACGCCATCGGTTACCTCCGGAGGTTTTAGCACAAATATTCCACTACACCGCGCCCGTTTGATCAAAAAATGGATGGCCATACTGATATCTGGTCGCTTGGACGTGTTTGCAGTGAATGGAGGACTGCGCTACTGCCTTTTGGCTCATTGTGGTCAGTATTGGAGATTAAAATCGATCATGTCAACTTTAGATGTGCTCCTTTGCTCAAGGAAGCATTGTCACGATCCAAGGACGGGCTTCTCGATATCTCTTTGAATCTTCTGCATACGTCCCCGGCGATCAAACACTTCCTTGACATATTTCATACGCTAACAGCCGTTTCCCATCGTTGGCGCGCCATCCAGATTCTCAATATCCCTGAAGAACAGTTTTCACTATTGTCGGTAGTAGAAGGTCGTGTTCCTATGCTGGAATCTCTGACTTTCCGCTGCAATGGTGGACATTCAGTTCGGTTTGTAGAAGCCCCGTCACTTCGGGAAGTCTCCATCTCCATTTTCAATGCCACTATTTCTCCTGCAACTTTCCAACTCCCTTGGTCCCAGCTTCGTCAATGTCGTATAGAGGATGCTGGTTTTTGGGATCCTGTTCTGACTCCTTAGCATGAGCTGAATCTCCTTCGTGTTTGCCCGAATCTTGAAATACATTCCCTTTGTACTTTCGAGAGCGACTCAGCCTCTAATTTCAGCTCTTCAGACGTGGTTTACTTGCACAAGTTGCACACGCTGTCTTTAGAGCTGGGCATCGGGATAACATTGGTTGATAACTTGATCCTGCCTTCCTTGAATTCCGTCATCCTCCGAAGTAGAAGTGCTTATGTCGAGCAAGACGTAGAGACGGTCGCTCGTCTTGAAAGTCTTATCTCGAGATCTTCAGCCCATATCACGACGATGGAGATGAACCGTATCAATAACCCTCGATTGTTCCTCGACGTATTAAAGCTCGATGACTTGACCACCCTCCGACTCGATATAGTCAATCACGACGACATACTCCTCCAGATCCTCACAATAAAGTCAGCAGACTCTCGCGTTATACTTCCCCGACTTGAAGTTCTACATGTACGCCCTTACTACCGTGACGGTGCGAAATTGAATTTAAAGCCCTTGGTGCAAATGGTGCAGTCCCGTTGGCATATTCCGGACGAGCACAGCAAAACGACCAGTCGCCTCGCCTTTCTCGAGTACAAACCTTATGGAGTTTCCGAGTTGTTAGTTTTAACAACTGGAACTCTTGCACCTCTTCTTGTTTTTCGCGATGAAGGACTGAAGCTAGGACCGAAACTAGCACTGAGACTTGAATCCGACTGTGATTTCATACAAAAGAGGAAAAAGCGGGGGAAAAAAAGCTACACAGAGCACAAATGAACGTGCCTTAGTAGGTATTCGTGTGTTCGACTTCACCCTTTCTTGTAGAAAAAAAAAACAAAGAAAGTCGCGCCTCTATTGATTACTCTACAAATAAGATACATTCTGTCAATTTAAAGTCTGGATCTGTAAGCCCTGTAAGTCGACCTGAGTTTGTACGATGTTGAATTAGGATCGAACAATCCAACAAGGACACCTTGCATTCTGCCATCACGTATGGCCTGTCGATATTCGTAAGGAAAACACACAGAAGACAAAAAAACAAACCTCATAGATATACGTCACATTTTGCCCAACTGTCACGTCATCTTTCCCTAACCCATTTGCAAACCCGGAAAAGTTCTCCATACCATGCATTTTGATACCCAGAGTGACGCGAATAAATTCGTACAGACCTCTCGTTTTACCGAGATAGGACGCGGCAGGAGTACGACCGCGTTTTCCAGAAAGATATTGACTTCGAAGTTGTTGTAACGCGTCAGCCGCCCTTGATGCAACCTTGGACCGGAAGGTTGGGATCGCGCTCGTGTTGACACCAAACTCGACCAGATGTACGACGACGGAGCCGACAACTGCATGCATCTGATCCGCGGCATCCATGGTGCTCGTCTTGTCTAACGTCTGTTGCATTGTCGATCTGAGCTTGGCGGACACAGACGGCAGTTGTGAAGATGAAATGCCGAAACTAGATGTAAGCTCCTCGGACACGATGGAATCCAACTCAGAGTCAAATTCTTTGCGAAGAACACGAAGATCTAGAGCTAGAAACGAAAATAAAATCACTAACGAGACGGCATGCGCCACAATGAGCGTACCTTGACAAAGAAGGTATAGGTAGGAGGCTGTTAGCATCGAGAGCACGTCCAGGGAAGTTAGAGTTGCCCGTGCTGAAATCAAAGCCAATGAGCTGACGGCGTCAGTAACATCACTACAAGCATTCTTGAACTCACTTGACACTTTGATTATGCATTTCTGCTGACTGTATGTGCGTACTGACGGGGTTTGCCAGATAACCAAGCTCAGAAACGTAAGCAGCCGTGGCAATGTCGAGACCCTTTGCATGATAATTGAGAGATGGATTGGTCGCCGCAACGGATGGAGGTAAGCCGTTATTCATAGCAGGATTGACAAGTTCGGTACTCTGCGCAAATAACAATTTGCCGATATGATGAAGCGCTAGACGAGTTTTCTCCATGGCGTTCGTTATGGACATCGCCTGGAAGTTGCCGCCATGGTGAACTTCACCAGTCTCGCTGTCGACAAGAGGATTATCAGTAGCTATTTGACATACATTAAATCGAGGCCACAAGTCGGAGGGAAAGAACACACTAGAGTTGCACTCCTGCGTCACCGCCGCCAGGGCCGACAAAATATCTTCAATTTGAGGACCCAGGAACTGTGGGGAAGTCCGAAGAGCGTAACGGTCTTGTCGAAGAGAGTGCTTATCCTCTTCCAAGGTAACTTCAGGCTCGTGAATCAAGGCAAGCTTGCTGTCTTGCAGAAGGTTACGGATATTTTGGGCGCACTCAACTTGACCCGGATGGGGTCTTGCGGTCGAATGGATGAATGGTGCATAGGAGCCGATTGACCCGATCATGGCTTCGGTTCCCATCGCGGTGCAGACTTGCGCTAAGACCGAAAGATGCATAGCTTCATTCAATGCTAGCGATGCGAGTGCGGTGGAAAAGGAGGTTCCGTTCAAGATACCGAGATGTTCCTTAGATGCGAGGTTCATGGGAGTAATACGGTGTGCAGACATAGCATCTCGGGAAGATACCATTTTGCGGGGACCAAATGTACGTGGGCCATCAAAAACGCGTATCGACGGATTGGCGACTGCGAAAAAGTTAGTCTTGTCACTAAGAAAAGAAAGGGGTAAATACTTAGTGTCCCTGCAATGTAGGAAAGTGGCGAAAGATCTAAAACGACGTTGGATACACTGTGTCAATAAGCTACGAGAATCGTACCCCCTGAAGCTGATTTAAAAGAAGTTAAGCAATGAGGTAAGTGAATCAGGTAGTAGTTACCTGATATGCTAGATCTAACCGGTACGACAGGGACGATGTTCGCAGCCAGTAATTCATTTATCTTTTCAATAAGCTCCCATCTACGAGATCGAGAAAACGGATTAGGTGAAAATGATAAGTCATGTAGTCATGCTTACCGTACTCCTGAATGCCCACGGATGAGAGAATTCATGCGAATGAGCATAGCCCCTCTATTTTAAAAATCAGGAACGAGGAAAATGGGGAAAAGATGGAGATCAACCTAACCCAAGCCTCAGGCATGCAGGTTGTAGCCGTCGGATCCGCCAGAGGAAGCACGTTGAGAGGGGCATCAGAGGAAGGGAGAATCCCAGCGTGTTGGTGTTGAAGAAGAGCGTGACCGAGAAGTAAAGGCTTGTCGGTACGCGTATCGGCTGGAGAAGGAGTCGAGTTTATGGGTTGGGAGTTGAGGTACGTGAAGACTTACCACTTCCACCAAAGCCAGTGCTGACTCCGTACACGCTTGTGCGCTGATCTACTTTGTTGGCGATGACTGCACGACTGTTGGCCACACGCGCGCGGACTCTATCTGAGTTGTCGAGTTCGACGTGAGAACAATGCCGGGCTGCTGCCACAACGGCAGTAATGGAAAGCGTTTGACCATCGACGCGAACAGGAGTACCGTCTCTGGGAAGTCTGTTGAAGGCATCTCGATTGTTGCATCGGTGAACATTACCTGTAGCTCTGGAGCTCTCGATAAGACTCCAAAAATTTGGTAAGGAGAGCACCCTTATCGGAAGAGCTAATAGGGGACCTGGATGAGTTGTGCAGGGGTTTGGTGTTGAAATCCATGATGAAAAAAGGTGAAGACAACAATAGGCCTTATATACCTGACCGGATGAGATCCGTAAAGAGATGGAAGCCGTTATATATTTTCTTTGTGTGAACCATTATTCGATCGTCCTGTCATAGCAAGATCATGAGAAGTGGAGAAGTGGCTTTGAGTGGTGATAGCTGGAAGTAAGACTCGCCGTACGTTGAGCCCTCTTTCGATGAAAGCTTTTCCTCTGTGGCATCCAATAATAATTATAACCGGGACCGATCTTCTGCGTAGAAGATCTCGGTGACATGCTGATAACTGCTTGATACCCTGATAGGGCTATCGCGAACTTAAGCGTTTCTTGGAGGAGGAGAATTATGTCCCCCAAAATCGGATCTTGGAAGTTTGCGCAGTAGCGTGCGTTCCTGTATGAGACTCAGCCACGACCGGATCTACATTGAGGTCCAGTGACGACGATGACGTCGAAGACGACGATCTCAGAGGACAGGGGTCGGCGCGGCCGACGATAAAGCTTCGATAAAGGCCGACGATAAAGGCTTTGGTTGCAGCTCTGCACGGAATTGAGGAAATTCCGGATGAATTAGAATCCGGACGCCTGCTTCGTGTAGCGCGGGCCCAGCCGATCCGTAATAAGACCTTCTGTCGGGCTATCCTATCCTATCCTATCCTATCCTTCTGGCTTGTTTGAGCATAGCTGATTACAGTGCATCTGTTTTCCCAGCTAAGCTTCAAGTATGCGTGCCAGTACATCTGCCCTGCGTAAGAATGTATTCAGTGTAGGTGCTCACAAGGCTCATAGAACTTGGATCGATTCACAGAGACCAAGGCTAAATTGCTGCCATTCGGTCCGCATGGGCCTTCTCCCTCCTTCTCCATTTGAAATTCTATTGAACTCCGTCAAAATTATCCCAACACGAGTCGTTTTCTTTTGCATAGTTGATAGTGCGCCCAGTTGGCATTTTCATGCGAACAAGAATTTGCCTTTGTTTATCCACTTCGCCTATTGTCAGCAGACTTTGCCAGAGATCTATGCTGGCCCACGTTGCATGCTAGCGAGCGTACGCGTTCATAAAGAGAAACAGTGCTGCATTAGTCAGCAACCGAACCCACAGGTTCATGCCAAGTTTCTACTGCAAGCAAGCGGGATCATCCAACTATCTTTCCCCTTGCATAAAGCCTCGACACTCGTTGTCATCTCCCCCTGGCCTTATCGAGTGATTACACTACGCCCCGATCTGATTATCTCGACCTCGACAAATTCTGGGGCAATTGCGCAAGATTTGTGAATTTCTTCGGGCAGGACTACGTACTCGCTTCGCCTAAGGTATATGAGCGTTTTGGGTGCCTTCTATGTGTTCTCAGCGTACGTGAGACCACAAAGAGACCCTTGAAGCAATCCTACTTTACTCTCTGCAAAGATTTCGAGGACGGTGCATCTCGAATCACATATTGCCGATTATGACGACTATGACGACGACGCTACGACCTATTCCTTGCATCTGGTGGTGAAGAAACTGCGTAAGGAGAAGAACGTTTCTGTTGAGAGATGGGTACCGTGTCGCTCTTCGTTACCCTTGTTTTGCTCATCTGACCGTACATCTGCTGATACTGTAATGTCACTGATGGTCCTCATCGAATGATCGATGTCATACTTGACCGTCGCACGTGTAACCTCCATCACTATACTTGAAAACCAGGTCACATCAGAACGGAGACTGTCGGACGGTGCTCACCTCCAAGCCCACCGCGTCTTAGTGCACTGATACTTGTAGCGATATAGAAATGCAGAATAAATAAATAAATAAAACTGTCGCACGAGTATCGCAGTCCATGTGACACTGCTCACTCTTGTGTTCTACCATCAATTTCGAACGCTATAAGTATTTGTAAAATGTGGAATATGACCAGCTTCTTTTTGCGGTATGACTCCCATGAAACAGTTCTTGTTTCTGTGCCTGCCCGTCGTGATTGGGGCACGCCTCCCTCAGACCAACTTTACATCTCTCGTGAATTTGTTCATTGGAACAGCTTCGGGTGCTAATGGAGGCAGCGGTGGTAACGGTTTTCCCGGTGCTGCAGTTCCACATGCAATGGCAAAGGTAAAACGCGTCCTTACAGACCATACTGTTCAACTTCTTGACAGGTTGGAATCGACGTCAGTACCGCGCCTCGTCAAGCTGGATATGTATCTGATAATTCTTCCATTACGGGTCCATACTTTTCTTCTATGCAACACGCCTCTGATGGCTTCATCAGGCATGTCACTCATGCATGACGAAGGTACGGGCGGTAATACCAACGGAGGTTACGGAATCTTTCCCTTGTTTCCTCTTATAAACTGCACCTTCACCTCCTGCAACCCTGGTCTAAGTGCTCGCGAGGCCCTCCGAGCTGCTGGGACCGATGGTAGGTTTTAAGTCATTCAAAAAACATCTCAGCCTAATATCCTGCATAGCGGCATCTCCGGGCTATTTTACCAGCACATTCATCAACGGAATTAAACTAGAGACTACATCAACAAGAAGAGCTGGATTAATCCGTTTTACGTATCCTTCTAGTGCAACCAGTCGACACGTCGTTGTAGATTTAACCAACGATTTGCAGCGCTCATTCCAAGGCGGCAACATTTCTATATCAGCTACAGGACGAGTCAAATTAGACGGGATCTTTTTCCAGGCGCGTATTCGTGATCATCTCCAATGACGAGACATTGAGAGTAAGTACCCCAGAGTTATGGACCTGCAAACTACACTGTCCACGCGTGCTACGACTTTACTACACCCTTGTTGCGTGACCAAAATATCACAGCTTTGGGCACATACCAATCTATCTCGACGAGCAGTCCAAACAACATTACAGTGACCCCGAATGTCACGGCGCTTTCTTTCGCGCTTACATCAACTGTGAATCCCACACAAGCGGGTGGATTACTATCATTCAACTCGTCTACAGTGCTTGCCAGGTTTGGTGTCTCGTTCAAAAGCGCTGATCAAGCTTGCGCAAATGCCGAAGCAGAAGTGCCAACATGGGATTGGAACACGGTACAGGAGGCGTCTAAAGACCAGTGGGAGGATGTCTTGCAGAGGGTTCAGGTAGATACCAGCAAAGAAGATCCAACTATTGTAGAGCTGCTCTATTCCTCTGTGGGTCAGGTCTACTCAACGAGGCGATAGAAGGCTGAATCAGCATAGCTCTATCGGGCATCTTTGGTCCCAGCGAATTTGACGGACGAGAATCCTTATTGGGAGTCGCAATATCCGTTCTACGATGCGCTGTTTTGGTAAATTGGTCTACAAAGTCTGCTCGCCAGCTGACGAGTACAAGCTCTTGGGATACTTTCCGCACGGTCCATCCGTTGCTGTCAATTACCTCTCCGAGAGAATGGGCCCAGATAGTGAATGCGTACGTTGACGGATGGCGAAACACCGGTCAGCTCGTTTGCAGAAGATGTGTCGATGCTGAAAACTTTCATACTAGGTTATATCCCCGAATGCAGGTCCAACACCAAACCGTACGTTGCGTCCTTTGTTAAATCCGTCCGTTCCAATAGATATGCCACAGTGGATACGTTCAAGGTGGTTCTGATGGAATGCCAATTTTAGGGGATTTCGCAGTAAAGTATGGAGTTGATGCCGATAGCTTGGGCGTCCCGACAGATGATCTATACCAAGCGCTTGTCGACACGGCGGAAAACACCGTATGTAGGGTAGCTCATCGATTATGCCGTCTCACCGGTCTTTTCAGCCACCGAATTGGTATCTAGGTAGCATGTGGACCGCTATGGCGAACAGGAGCTGATCCTTCTCAGTGGGTCGCCAGAACACCGCGTGGAAGACATTCAATTACATCCCAACTGACTGGGTTGATCCCTCCGGTTCTACAGGTCTCCCCACTCGCGAGGCATCCCGAGCTTACGAAGTTCGTACCCTGATCTTCGTCGGTCTTTCTAAACGAACTTGCAGTACGCTGTTGGCGACTTTGCTGTACGACAAGCAGCCATTGCGTTGAAGAAGTCAGCAGCAGATGTCGCGCTATATGCAAATAGGTCGATGAATTTTGTTAATCATTGGGACCCCAGTGTGACAAGTGATGGGTACACTGGGTTTGCTCGTGAGTACTTGCGTGTTTTACTCGTACCGACAATGCCTGATATGCATCTATAGAACGACGTTATCCCGTTCGTTTCTATTCTTCCTTTGACAGGTCTTTCTTATGCGAATCAGAACGGTACATTCGCCTTTAGTCCTCCAAATGCATGTTCTCCCGTTGATCCTGTTGCTCACTCTTGCGCAAGAGGCACTGATAATGATGTTGGATTTTACGAATGTGAGTTCTGCTTTCGTCCATGAATTTCATTTTACCATTTCTAGCGTCGTCCTGGGAAATGAGCTTTTTCGCTCCCCATTCCGTATCCACAGTTATCAACTTGATGGGTGGTAATGATACTTTTGTTAGCCGAGTGTTTGTCTCCATCCTCATTATCTGGTCTTGATGATTGACTTGTTTTTAGGGACCACTACTTCTCGATGGGCTACTATACCGCCGGCAACGAGCCGTCCTTCTCGATGCCATGGATCTATCATTATGCGGGTCGACCCGACCTCAGTGTCCTTAGGGTAAGGCAAGTCATATACGACTATTTTAGCACGCAGATTGGCGGGTGGGTTCACTTTATTCACATCTTATCTGGCTGATGGGCAATCAGAATCCCCGGTAACGACGATTCGGGAGCGATGGCAGCCCTCTTGGCATTCCACATCTTGGGATTATACCCTGTTCCTGCTTCCACTCAATTACTGATTGGATCTTCTCTTGTATCATCCTTCACTATCGACAACGGGTTTGGAAAAGCGACAACATTCACTGTCGATAAGTTTGACAACACGACTCTCAGTGCGAGTCCTCCTGACGGAAGTAGGGTATATGTGAAAAGCGTGAAAATTGATGGTATTCTGCAAAGCAGTGTATGTAAATTGGATTGGAGAGTCGTTGTTGGTGGATCGGACATTGTGATAGAAGTCGATGGTGATGCAGAGGCTGCCCAGTCAAGGGGATGTGGCGCTTTGGGTGATGCAGATTTACCTGATTCTTTGGAAAGCGGTGGATTTGGAGCGGGAAGCTCATCGTGAGTGTGCAGCATGAAGTACACTAGCATTTTGGATTGAGCATTTGTTTGCCTGGACTTGCCGTGCACTTGCTTGATCTCAAGTCTCAAATATTCACTGTCCTGGTGAACACCCGCGGTCTGGTGTGGATCTGACGCGATTGATGAAAAGAGCTGCGAAATCAAGGACATGCATTCGAGAGTAAGTAATGCTGACTGTGGCCTTATACCAACGGCCACATGCGTTTGACCAAGCTTTACACTTGACTCAGATTTCAGAGTACGGCCTCTGTATCATCAGATCACTATGTGTTCTGTAGATCCAGAAAAACAAAGTCTCAGGTGGCAAGAACGCAGAAACGCGTCCATATTCTAGACTGAACGCCTGCGTCCGTCCGAAAGTGGCTGTGTCACAGTACATAACCTGATGAGAATGGATAGTATACCACACGTGAACCTGGACCGCCACCTGCTCCCTATATCGTCGTAGACATCCTGAAACTGGCCAAGGGGGGTTCCGGCTTTACAAAAACGACCACGGCCTTTCCTGCCTTATTTAGTAATTATCAGGTGATGTGATTAGATTAGATTGGTGACTTAACACTTCATAATTGAGACAGGACTGGATATTTCCAGCAGTGGATTAAGGCAGACTGCAATATCTTGGTAAGTCACTCATTCCGATTCATACCACTGGCAGAAACTCACCCACATTGCAACACGTCACAGCCACGCATTACCAAATTAGGCATTCATCATCGTCATCAGCAGCTCATATCAAGCTCGTATTGCTGGCTTCCATTTCTTATCTGACCAGCCTATCACATTTGAGACCTTTTGGTAACTTGGAGGCTCTTGGATGCCCTACCTGATTCGACATCCAAAAAATCTTAAGACCCCTCGGACCGAGCACCCCGGGCCTGTCGGATCGGAACTCCGGCACCTTCCGGCACCCCCTTGGAACTGGTTCACGCTTCCGAAAAGGGTATTTTGCCGGTAAGAGATCGTGATCTTGGAATGGAAGAAATAAACATCTTGGAGTTCGACAAACGTTGCTTTTTAGATCATGAGGTTGAGATGTAAGAGGCAGGCTTACAGTGGTATTCCGGGTACATCACAAGATCCGTATTGTGATCACATGACCGCGAAGTTTGCATCGTCTGGCGCCCACCTGACTTGGAGCAAGGCATGGTTATGTCTTGTTAACTTCAAAGCTAGGTTCTTGAATAGCTTCCCGACATCAACACGTCTTCACTTGACCACCATGTGGACCGATTGTACTTCTGAAGTCATTCTCTGGCCGAGTGCTTCGTCACGAGTTTGCATCAGATGCAAGTCAGATGCACTCTTTCTCTCCACTTGAACGTAACAGGGGTCACGAAAGGAAGCATATATAAGCCTGGATAAGATCCTGGACACGCCAAATGATAGGCTTTCACGTTTTAGCAATCGCATTAGCCTTATCTAGAGCGCCAGCTAGTGTCCACGCACTCAATAATGGCGTGGCGAAAGTACCTGGTTTGTTCTTTCCTTGCAGTAGTCTCTGGCTAAATCGTCGTCTAGTTCTGGGATATAACAGTCAGTTTTCAGGTCCATTTTATGAACTTGTCCGTCTGACATGTTTACTTTCCTCAAGCTTGGAATGCTTACCAGGTTCGCTATGCATAGTACACACCAAGTCATGCGTTGGCTAACTCAGAAGCGTAGTGCAACATCGATGAAGACCTTCTCCTGACTACGGCAAATTTAATGAAATCTCTGGGCCTCCTTGTAAGCGATCTTTAGTCCACAAAGCCTTTCTGAAACTCTTCAGGAAGTAGGATATACGCATGTCAATATTGATGATTGTTACGCTGAGAAGAACCGAAGCGCCCAGGGAGACATCGTCGCAGGTCGGTTGACGCTCTCGCACTTCACCATAGGCTCTTTCTTACCTTCTGCTCTTACAGACAAGGTTCGGTTCAAAAACGGAATGAAGAACCTTACAGATCAACTGCACGAGCTGGGATTGTGAGTTACAATTCGCTTCTACGGTGCTTCTGCTTCTAACTTGCTTCGATCTAGCAAAGCGGGAATTGTGCGCTGCTATCGCCTGTCCATATGGTAACACCTCACCTACTCGTAGTATTCCGATTCTGGATGGTATACATGTCAAGGCTATCCTGGTTCGTACCAGAATGAACTTCGTGATGCCACGATGTTTCAGCAGTGGGGTTTCGACTACCTGAAGTAAGCTAGTTCTTTCATTTTCCGTGTTTTACTGATCGGTCCTAGATATGATAATTGTTATAGTGCGTAGCCATAGTTTTTCTTCACTTTCGTCCAATCCCAGTTCAGTCCCATATGACATCATAATTCAAGAAGGGCAAATTGGCAAATATACGCGAATGGCAGACGCTCTTGCCCAGCTGTCAGAGACGTCGGGCAAACCTCCCTTCATATTTAGTTTGTGTGAATGGGGATGGGTGCGTTTCCGCTTTCTCCATAATCCAGCTCGACTCTGATGTCTTCACAGAATCAAGTTTGGCTGTCAGTTTGCTTGGTTATTCTATAGGCGATTTACTAGCTAACCCGGTGCAGTTGGGGTGCGACTTTGGCGCACAGTTGGAGGGTATGTGTATGCATCACTGTCTCCATCAAGCTCATTCGTCCAGACAACGTCGGATATTGCTCCTCAATGGGATTCGTTAGCCAACATAATCAACTTGTATGTTGTACTTTACCATCCCTGTCACTGTTCCAACATGTATTGAAGCAACTCTTTCATCACCCAAGCGACCGACCTTTATGGACGAAATGATCTCGATATGGTTCGTACGTCTTGTTCGGTTTCTTCTTGTCCTCAATCCACTCTTTAGCTGCAACTGTAAGTCTCATTTCCTTTCACATAGGATCCTCGATGACACTTGTGGTCAGCGGGAATGGTGGTTTGACGTACGATGAAGCCAAATCGCACTTCACAGCCTGGGCTCTCATGAAGTCTCCTTTGCTTGTAAGTTATTCTTTCGCTAGCACCTACTGGTTGACTCATCTTTATCTAGATAGGAACTAACGTATGTCCCTCTCAACTCTGCTTTATCCTTTGAAGTTGAACTAAGCGTTCTAGATGTCCGCGATCACTCCGGACATCCTGGGTATTCTCAAGAACACAGAGATCCTCGCCATTAACCAAGATCCCGTGATTGGACAGTCGATTTCGCCTTTTAGATGGGGAATAAATGTGAGTTTCCTCATTTCAGTGTACATTTGATGACGAATGTTATCGCAGCCGGATTGGACAAGTAACAGTACCTTCCCCGCTCAATACTGGAGTGGACCCAGCCAGAATGGTACTGTCTTCATGTTGGTAAGGATGTTGACTCCGTTACTGTTCTGCTTCTCAGATGTATGCAGCTGAATACACTGAACGAGACCTCCACCATGTTTTTCAACCTTACTGAATCGGCATGGATTAGATCTGGTCGACAATACTCCGTTCGGGTCCGTATCTTCTGTTCTCGGACCGCCTGATCTCAAGTGCTTCTTTAGGATCTGTGGGCTCATACAGACAATGGAACAGCTGTCCGCAATATGACTATTACGAATATTCCTCCTCATGGTGTGGTCGCTTTGCTTCTTAAAGACGCTGGACCAGAACCAGCCGGTCTCACTCCTCTTTGTGCTGTGTGGAATCAGTGTGCAGATAAGAATGGTACTTATGTCCAGGGAACCTCGGGTTAGTTGGGTGTTGAACCTCGGGGAGGACTGTAATATTTGCATTCCAAGACATTTTCTTTTCAATTGGATGAAATTTCATCACGTCAAAGCATATTGATGGTCTGGGCGCTTTGCGCCAATGGGTCGGTGGTGTTTGGTGTTGTTTGTTCTTGCGCGGTTAAAATGCAAAATCGCAGCTCTTTCCCCTTCGCTCCTACCTACACCGAACTCGATGTATAGGCTATTTAGATACTATTTGGCCTGAGCTGAGCTTTCCGGCGTGAGCGAGCAGGAGCGAGCCCCGTGGGTCCCCCACATCCATGTTAATAAATATAGCGCCAGCCGGCTATCAAGATCCAGTCACGTGGACGCGAAGCAACTTTGATTTACCTACGTTTACTATATATCGTCAACGATAGCAAGGGATATTCTCCAAGCGTTGTTATTCCTTCTTTGAAAATGTGTCTTTTATCCTGTCTTTCACAGCTCCTATCGATATGGCGGCTATATTCATTCCTAGCTGCACTGTGGCTCCTACTTTGTTTAGCTTTCCCAGCGGCGTTGTCCAGGGCCTAGCTACAGAAGCTGGATGATTTTTGGCAGCCATACCTCCTCCTCTAGGTGGCTTTGGAATTGGTTTATTTTGATCATGATACGATACTCCGATATCGTACTGTGAGTCTACTTTCTTCGGGCGGTGAGCGTAGATTCTATCAGGTCCTGGTCGAGGACCTGTATTCCCGATCGGAGCATGATAGGCAATATTATTTGGCAACGTAGGATTATCCGACGCCTTCTTGGAAAAACCCGTGCCTGGTTTTGGGTAGCCAGAGACACGAGTCTTTTTGGAGAATGGTAAGGCATTGCCAATTGCTGTCATCAGTTTTTTGGCTGCGGAATTTAGCTGGGATCCGGAATACTATGGGTCGTTGGTGAGTCTGTCCAACTTGAAAGTGCATACTCAAGTGACTTACGACTCTTGTCTGGGTGGCGTAATGATATTCATCAGGAACTGGCTTGAACTGTTGAATGTTGTCTGGGGGATGCTTCTGCTCTGACTATGCTAGGTATACGACGTTTGCCAACGAAAGATTGTCGCATACCATCCTTATGCTGCATACCATTGCCACTCCGTGTTATCAATGTTTCTCGAAGCTCTACGTCTCGGGAGCCAGAGTCCTGTTCGCAGGTTAGAAATTGAGGTCAACGTGTCCAAGAAATTCACCCTAAAAGGGACAGGCAGGGTATCTGCCAAACGGAATAGGCAGAGCAGAGAGAGTGATAAATTGACCCAACGCATACGTGTAGTGAGCTTCAACAGACCAGCTGTCGAATTTGATTGAAAGGGCCCTCGAAGTTATATATCTTCTCCACTGATTTAGAACATCGCCTAACGCCGCAACTCCCTCAGGCTTCTGGCTGGAATGCGGTGTCTGTTGCATGCTCAAACTGCCACACTTATTTTAAGGAAGAAAGCGTGATCTCCCATGTCCAAGGGACTTGTGACCCAGCAATCTTCTTTCTCAATGATACCCTCATCTCACTCCATTACCGGACTACGCATCTGTTTTAATTTTTGCAGACCTCACATTTATCACCGAAGTTACTGGTCGTACACCACTTCATCTGAAACATCAACGGTAAGTGTTGTAGTTTGCTGTGAGCACTGGTCGGTTGCTAGTGGACAGACTTTTGATTCTGGAAAGTTGAACTATGATTTTGCTGTGTTGTTTGTCTGATAGATCCCATTCTACTGTGCTATGAGTATAGCTGACTGATCGGATCCTTAGTCGCACAGATTGTTCAACTTACCCAGCACGCAGTCCTGCTACCATACGGAACTCGGCCGCATGCTCCCCGAGTATTCTGAATCATGCATTCAGTCATGGAGTCGAACGATCACCTCCGGCTCGATCTCACGAGACTCGGTTAGATCAAACCTTGAAAAACTTCTTTCTGAATCGTCCACTGGCCGCAAAAATTTAGAGCCACGTAATTCACTCTTGGAATTTGTGTGGCAGCTCGATCTATCGTTCAAGCCGGGGACATTTGATGTTGTCTGGCATGCCTTATTCGAGCTTGCGAGCAAGTACAATTGCTTGGAGGAATTGCGAGATCAGACGTATTACTGGACAGAAAACTTCCTTATTATCCCGCCTGGAGATGTTCCAGACGAGGAAGGAACCGAAGAAAATCTGAATCTCGAATTGGACGAGATATATATCTCCACTTCACTGGGCGCAGCTAGGCTTTTTGCATTGGGATATGGGTACTCTGGCTTTGCATGGAATAGCTTGTTGCAAGGCCTTGGGTTTGGAGACGCGGACGAGGAGTTGAAAAACTCTGACACTATGCGCATCGCTGCCTGTTCACAGCTGCTTGGTGGGGGTCAGAGACTCAAACTTTTCTTGTGTGGCAGTGGGGATGAGCAGGCAACTCCGGGATTTGCTGGAAAATATCTTAAGGCAGAGCATAGTGGACGCAGGATCGACTTAGAAAAAAGGGGACTAGAAGTCTGGGAAACTTGGATGAAGGCGCTGGGAAGAGAACGTGAGATAGCAGGACCCCGAGCTCGAGTAATCTTGGAGGTAATACTTGCTTGAAACGCGCTGTTACTAACGGGGAATATAGAAAACTGGACGACATTTATCAGCAAACGGCAATGATTTGTCTAGTGAAGAAACAGCAAAACTCATATGGCCCTTGAAGTAGAACGTGTCACTTAATGTATACCCGAATAGTTGTTTGTCCATTGGAAGTAAAGCCTTTTCCAAGACTATATATCCTGGATACTCTTGGCAGGCTGATGCCAGTGATGGACGTCGCGTGTGCGCGGTTTTTATTTCACGTGATCGAGCACAGCTTGATCTCCACACATATAGACTTACTATCCTAGACCTTAGTTTCCTATTTGATTATGGTCAACTCGACCTTGGCGTCGACGTCGACCATGACAGGGTCTACTGCCATGCAATCTTCCTTACCACCTGCAATTACAAATCTTCCTACTGACAATGTCCCGGCTCACCATGCAAATCCTGTCGTGGCATTCATTATTGGGCTTGCAATTGTTCTCCTAGCTTCTATACTTAATGCAGCTGGCCTTAATCTTACCAAATTGGACCATGTTTGTTTTCGAATTTTGTCTGCATGGTTGTTGACCTGTCGTGTAGGTGCGGACGAGTGCAATTCCAAAGGCTTCTAGAAGACGAGATTGGTTAAGGCCTCTCTGGCTTCTTGGAATGCTGCTTTATATGTAGGTTCCTTTCATTCTTGAACATACGACAAATCATGACATGGCAACGCAGACTCTCACAATTAATCGGAAGCACCCTAGCTCTTGAATATATGCGGGCAGGTGAGGCAGGATTGATTTCTTCCATATTTCATCTCATATTTCATTGCAGAGTATGTTGCGCCGCTAGGTTCGACATCACTGGTGTTCAATTTTTTATTTGCACGTTTCCTTGTCGGAACCCCGGTCACCAGTACCGACATATACGTATGCCATTTTTCATGCACGCTGCTGCCCGTCTAACGGCAGGATTTTACAGGGAACAATCATCGTCATCCTCGGTGTTATCGGCATTGTTGCTTTTGGCTCAATTAATAGCGGTCTCGCAACAGAGACTGATGTCGACCACCTTACCTACCTATGGCGACGAGGAGGATGGCTTGGTTTCTTTTTCCTCATGGCTGGCGCTCTCCTCTTACTTCTATTATTTATTATCAAGCTGGATGGTCTTCTCGCTGCGAGAAGCGAAATAAGTTCAGTGCCGTTCGCTGGAATGGGAGGTGGAGCTTCTCAAGCGACAGTGCAGCACGGGCGACCAAACAAGGTCGTTAGATTTTTCGTTACTCTAAAGATGGGGTGGGACAAGGTAATGATTTGGGTCACACAACTGCTGGAGCATTGGACGGCTGCGAAGGATGATATGACGATTGCATGGACGTTGGGCATTGGATGGGCTTGCTGTGGCGGTGGTCTGGCTGGAGGCTGTTTGGTCTTTGCTAAAGCAACGTAAGTCCTCACCTTGGCGTTATTGTCATGGCTCACTATTTTATAGGGTCAAGCTTCTTTCGGGTTCACTGTCGCATGAAAACCCGGGGAACCAATTCGGTCATGCGGCCCCCATATTCACGATAATTCTACTTGCAGCAACCGCTGTCTTGCAAATAATTTGTTTAAACCGTGGATTGAAGGTTTATGATTCAACCCTCGTTGTTCCTGTGTTTTATGGCGTGTATACCGCCACTGGGTACGTGTTAATCCATGACTACATGCACTACTCATGCGAGTATAGATTTTTGGATTCACTGATCTTCAACAATGAAGTAGACGCTTATCAGTCCTGGACTCTATTTCTCATCTTCGTTTCCATCCTCATCCTCATATCGGGCGTGGTGCTTCTTACACACAAAAAGCCCGAGCCTGGTGCTACCCCAAAATCTGCTGCAATAATCTCTGCGTCAGTTGCGCTTCGCAATAGAAGAATTGCAGCCAAAAAGGCAAATGCCAGCAAGATTGTCGTCGATGAAGATGAGGAAGAGATACAAACACCTGCAGGAGAAAACGATGTATTATGGGCTGTGGGGGATGTCAGCGATGACGGCGAAGGCGATGACGAGGACATCGATCATCATCAAAATCCTCGTAACCGTGCATCTCACAGCAAAACACCGGAACGAAAACAACATCCTGGAGATGAAGGTGTTGGTCTGATGGAACGACACAATAATGAGGAGGCAGGACGTTCATGACACTTAGACGGAACTCTTGTTAGTGGGCTCCGTAACGCGCGATGATTTAATCCAGTACATTTGTATCATAGCATTCATCTAGCAAATTATTCGTACGAGAAGGGTAATAAAGATTCGATGTTGGTTTCCACTACTTTATACCAGCAAGATTCAGATTCTCCAAGCTGACAAACTCGCACGGATGGACAGTGCGCACCCATTTGAAGTTCATCATGGGTAATCAATTCAAGCCAAGCTCTTCGAGTGGCTCCCTGAGCTGGCCCAGGGGCAGTTCCTTCAGGCTCGTGTATTAGAGGCTCGACCTCTATACTCAGCAAACTGAAGCTTACGTCTCGGGTGCGCAACTGTACAACAACATGTATACTCTACGTGAACAATGGTATCAGACCTGCCCCTTAATCCTTTGTACAGCCACCGTCTTCGTTCTCCGAGTCGGTCGTTTGGTGTCCCAAGGGACAGCTTCTTCCTCTTCCTGGCGCTTGCGCTTCCTTCGAGTTGCATTCTTGCCTCTTGTTTGGCCAGCTGAGACTTCCTTGGATGTCTTCGCATTGGCCATTTGTTTGCCCGACAACGCATTCTTATCCTCTGGCAGCTGTGAACCCGCGGCTGTGCTCGAACCCATCCCAAATCCGGATCCTGTCCCTGTAGGTGTAGTTGTCCAGGACAAACGGACCGAGGTCCTGGTAACGGATGGGGATGTTCCTGGCGATCGTCCTCTTTGAGAGCGGACAGGTGAATCTGTCGAGCATCCTTGACCTCAGTGAACTGAGCAATCATCTCATCGACTGTCAGTGCACTTCCAGAGTGACCACCATGGCAGTTCCGCATTGCTGAGGCAGCAATTCGGAGCCATGCATTGAGGCCAGGTTCGACGAATTGGACGGAATCAAAGTAGTCGTATGTAAACATATTTGCTGCCTTTCCAGCTCCGTCTCGACTGCCGAAGAATGTCGCTAGGAGGTTGATGTGCGTGTCCCTTGAATACTCCCATGGAAGCATGGTGATAGCGCAATAAAAGATTACATAAATTATGGATTCGAGATCGTCGTTAATGTGATGACGATACTTTTGCTTCTTGTAAGCGGCTTGTATTGATTTAAGGGAAGCAAAGGACCAGGTGCCCTACGATAGAATGGGCATGCAAGTCAAGGAGATGAAAACCATCTTAACTGTGCGCTTGTGATCCCTGGCTCTGCCTTTTTCATCTGCAACGGTTGAGAATTCCCAGTCAATGAGGAGCCCTCTGCGTTGCCTGTACTCGTTGCTATCGTCAGCGTACAGGACTACATTTCCGGTGCTCACATCGCGATGTAGGCGCGATGTCTGTCTAAAGATTGCAACTATCCCTAAAAGAATTGCTTGAGCCGAAGCTCTCAAGCAAAGAACTACAAACCGTCGAATGCACTGAATGCGCCCTTAAACACTTCGACCGCGTCGGCTGCTGTCTCAATGGTGTAGCCAGCCTCTGCAATCGTCTGGCGATAGTGACATCGAGCAATCTGAGTCCTACGACCTTTATTCCAGGGCATGTGAGAATGTAGAGTCGTTTCGGTGACGTGGCCCGCTAAATTCTTCACTAAGCCCGCCTCAATTTGCGCAGATGATTGAACGGACGCACGGGATACATCACCGAACTCTAAGATTGTAGGCACACACGGGTCTTTTCCTCGAAGTTCTGAAAGGATGGCTCCCTCAAGTTCCATACCATCGACGCAAGTCCTCCAAGCTTCTTTGAGAAAAACGACACTCCCAGTGAGGCTGACTGCCCAGTAGCCTCGAGTGGCGCGTGAAGCTAAGGTTTTCGGGCATACAACAGGCCGTGAAACGATGTAGTCAATGCTGGAGGTAGCAGTTGGATGACTCTGGACAGGAACTTTGACGACCTGGCCAGGTGGTAGTGAATCGCAGTATCGATGTCGCAAGCGGCTTTACCCAGCTGCCTTTGTATATGCTTGCTTATGGCTGACGCAAAAAGCTTTTCCTCCTCGAAGCAGGTAGCTTTAATGGTCATATCACAGCCCCTAGCATCATGACTCATTTGCGAGAGTCGCCAGAAAAAAGAGGCAAGAATCTCAGGTTGCGCCCGGTAGTCGATTGCGTTTGTGATGATGAGCCCTGATCTATCCCAGCGCATCAGACGGGCGATGCTACTTGTCATGAAAACTGAGAACAAACGTGTTCTGTATTGACATACGAACGATTCTATGGCATAAGCCACCATCTGGCCAAGGGCTAGTTTTGCTCTCTCCTTGGCTGTTTTGTCTTTGATATGTTCAAAGCAGAAGTAATCGGAATCATCAGAGGCAAAGTCTTGCAGCTTTAATTCGATCCATGTTTGAACAGATCCGAAATGGGCGTAGATCTTGCCATCTGGACGGGTACAGGCCTGGATGTTGTCGGGAAAATAGCCACCGACGTCGAATTTCAGCTCCCATTTTTGTTCAACGCGATCCGTGTCCGCGAACACAATGGTAGGGCATAAGCTATTGAGTGCTTGAGCCTGAGGAATGCAGGAGAAGGGTTATGTATACGTCGTTGCACAACACTTACTATGGGCAAGTTCATCTCGTTCTCCGTGACAGGCTTCAACGGAACTGCGTCGAATGCATTCAATACCGGTGGCATTGATTCGATTGGCTTTTGCATGAACGTTTCGATGAATTCGTCCGCAGGCATAGGACCAACAAGCGACTCCTGAATTTCTTCGGAAAGGCGGAGATAGCGATCGCTAGCAAAGTTTGCATTCGTCATTCTCTCGCTATTTTTGTTACGAGCTATGGGTGTATCAAAACATTGTGCAGGAACCGGAGGCCTGACAGGCGTCACTAGAGGTGGCATGTCGGATTGTGAAGAGGAAGGTGTCTTGCCAGTGAAATTCTTTGAACCAGACGCCACCTGCTCCTTATGCTGTTTTTGCAATCGAGAGACAACGTTTGTCATATAGCTATCTGTCAGGTACAACAGGAGAGTCGAGGACTAGAAGGGATGAAGGAAAGGAATTCAGCTATAGAACGAGTCAACGACTTGCAGGATATCACGTGACTATTCGAGACATCGACTAGTACATCATACACCGAACAGTTACAGACAATCATCCATATGGTGCGTGGTTGTAGCCGCTGCTCTTATCACAACTGCTCATTGGCCTGACAGAAACACCCAGGTTGACCTAAACACCCTCCCATGAACATCGAATTTGTTGGATTCATGACAAAACGGAGTAATTTTGACCTTCGTGCGCAAGAGACTTCCTGTGAGGGTGCATGTCGTCAGCAAACCTATACACCCACTTGAACCTGATGGAAAGCATGGCCATGAAGTCGGTCAGCAATGTCTAAGAGGCGCTACATTCAAAACTCATTCTCTTTATTTCAGTCTGAAGCAAGCGCTCGTTTGTGATTTGACGCCCTGTTATTTCGCTTTTGCCCGACGGCTATAGAATGGTTTTTGATCCAGAGTTCAGCATTCCTAGCACAATCCTGTACTCTGCACAATAGTCGGATATTTTTGGGGTTGTGGCCTACGCTGCACTTGCCGCTAAAGAAGATGTGGCTGGTAAGTCACTCTTATTCCTTCTGGACCTCGAACTCGTTGAGTAGCTGGTTACCTGGGGGTCCATTACGAAATTTGTGTTCTCGAACGCTGGCGTGAGTGGGTGCCAAAGTTTCATGGTCTTGGAAGCAAAGAAGTTGGACAAGACTCATTCTTAATACATCGCTCAAGCAGTGGTCGGACTATACACTTTGGCAAAGCAACTTGGGTATGGCGTTTCTCACCCTGACAGGGCCCTACTCATGGTTCTTGATAGGCATAAGCATTGTCGCGGTGGTCTCAGTAATGGCTCGGAACGGATCTTCATAATTGTTTCTGTCAATCAGTTTTTGAGCAAGGACCTGACGCAATTAGTGGAATGCACAACTTTGAGCCTCTACAAATTACAGATGATGACTCACAAGTGACTACTCCTTGAAAAGGATAAACTTGGTCCCTTTACTTGTGCTATGTTGACGTAGGCATGTTTTGAAGTTGCTGACGAAAATGTAGAAAAACAGAAAAACTCGTACTTTGAAAATTGCCTACGCATTGGACATTACACTATACTTACCCGCCTTCGCCATCCTGTTTGCTACGAGCTTCGACAAAAACTCGGTCCTTCCCCGCTTCTCTCCGTGGAGGTCGAAAAGCTCGTATTGGACCTCGACTTCAGCTCCATGAGTACCTGTCAAACATGTACTTCTGTTGAAGACATACGCCGTCGAGTTTGTGATGGCCTCTGCGACATCAGCGATTGCCGCTTTCATTGTGTCCTTATCTCGCAGCTGTACTAGCCGCACCGGCCCGCACGCAAAGCCCTGCCAAGCCGTCACAAAGTGGGCCATTTTTACCGCCGTCAAAGCCACATCCGGGGATGAAGCCAACTTGGACAAAGCAAAAAGAGAATATGCGAAAGCAGTGATCTCCTTGACGTCTTGTCAAGAAACTGGAGCACGTTCGAGGCACTGCCGAGTTTGTATGGTTCTCAGTGTCGAATGAATTTCCTTGCAACAGGAAGAGCTCGCTCTGCCAAGATACTCGTATCGACGACGCTCTGGAGATGTTGGGGAGTAGTGTCGGACGCCGTGGCTGTCGATAGCAATTGCCCTTACAAAGGCTGGCATGCAGTCGATGCGGAAAAGGGGAT
>QLOY01007207.1:0-16183 GCA_003313965.1 Megacollybia marginata
GATGGAGTCCCCAAAGGCAGCAGGTTATATTATGTAAGATGTGGTTCTAGTGGATGCCTGACAACGCTGGGCAGACGTATGAGTCTGAAAGGATGATCTATGACACCCAAAATGAGCCTGAGCTCAAAAGTCGGATCAGTCGAAAAGACTCATATGACACGTCGGTGCGCCGACACCCCACCACTCAGGCGAAAATTAGACATAAACATGCACTGTATTCACCTAAGAGTAGAATAAAGGATTGAAGTGAAGATACTAAGACTGCGAGATGGTAACGTTATCAGGAATACCACATACTGTATGATGAAAGTTCGTAAAAGAATCAGAAATTTTTGAAAGACGCAGAGTGTCATAAGATGCAGAGACTGAATGAGAGATAACTTCCAAAACACAACACCAATATAGAAGAAACACCAGAGAGGTCCAACGACCAATCTTGGCAACAGTCTCCAGAAGGACACCCACCAAAAGCCACTCAGTGGCACCACCAATATGAAAACTGTGACCTACTGGTAAGAGCATGTTATTCTCTCTCATAGCAATGATTCAGGAAGGTGGACTTGGTGAGAGGCACAAAGATCCCATCTTGGTCTTTGTACGCAAAGAGGTGGCCAGTTTTGGGAGCATCCTCATTGATCTGGAGATGTTTTTGAAAGAGTTCTGAGAACGGAAGCACAGCGGTGTCCATCAATTGAGGATGGCACCCAACTCCTTCGTGGTTTTGGTCCACAGAATTGGAAGTTCGGTTATGACTGAGGTGTGATCCCTGAAGGACATCCTCATTATTTTATAGTTCAAGGCATCAAGGACTGAATGTGCAACATGATGTTTGGAACAAAATCCATCCCTGGAAGGTACCGTGAGCTCACCAAGACAACAGCAAGCCAAGAAGGCGCACACCGCAACAACAGCAACAACAATGTCGAAGGGTTTTGTAAGGTCTAAGCATTGAAGAAGGGTAAGGATATGCTCAAGAGAAGCTGGAGGTCTAGGGTCACGATGCGAGGAGGCTGGAGCCAAATGAATTACACCTCTCTTCATCTTTGAAACCAAGCTCTCATCTCCAAACCAAGATGCACCACTCATGCAATGCCACATTGCAAGACCTGACATCCAGTTCTTGATAGCAGATCTGGAGACCTTTCCAGCATAGTGCAACAAGAAGGCAGAGAGCAAGACTGCTGATGCTGGCATCCTCTCCTTCTCCAGAACTTTGTGGCGATCACAGAATTGAGTGAAACGGAGAACTCCGGCTCTGTAGGATTCCTTCATTGGTGTATCGATTGCAGCGCTGAGAACCCAGAAATAGTTCTCACAGAAGTCAGTTGGGAATCTTGCCGCAAGGTCCAAGTCAAATGAGAGGGAGTGTGGAGTTCTCCAGGCAAGTAGACGGTCTTTTGCAGGGACATGAGGGTGGAAAGAACTCGGAGCTATTTCGTTGCCTTTCTTGGGAGCTCTGGGAGCCTTTCCAGAAAGCGGTCATATGTTTGTTTTATCAAAGTCTTCAGGTGGGTCAGCAACTAGAGAGAGGTTAGACGACGCAAAGAAGTAAGAGATGCAAGTAACCAGTTGGCAGAGAAGCCTGGGGAAGAATAGGTGAAGAAGAAGAATCTGAGGCCACCTGACGAGGAAGCAAAGGTCTGAGAGAAGAAGCTATGCAGTGTCAGTAGGGAAAGCAATGTAAGTAGGAAGATACCATGAGGAAACCTCGATGGGAGGCGTTCAAGAAATGAAGAGCGAGTTGAGGAAGTAGACGAAGAGACATAGGCAGAGTGGTGAGAGGACGAAGGAAGATATGAAGCCCAAGAAAAGGTTTGGGTCGATGAAGAAGTCGGGGCCCCTGGCTGACTTTGAGATGCAGACAGGGCTTCTTTACAACCCTTGACAGCACGCACTGCTGACAACCATGAAACTATGCATAGCAGAAAAAATCCACTAGCTCAGATGGTAAGTTGAAGCAACAATGAAGATTATTATTTCTGGGACCTAAATTTCCCCGAGAAATCGGGTCTGCAGGATTCCTGCCGAACGTACGTATTCCAATTCAAACGAAACATTGTTTGCCCACATAAGAGCCATTGCTCTTTGAATAGAGAGGTGAGAAGAAGGGTCAAGACTTCTCCTTCACGACCACCTATACAGGTTTCAAATGGGACATCCCTAGACGACTGGTCTCCCTCCCTGAAAAGAAGCGCGTCAAGTTTCTCCCTTGTGTCTCAGACTTCAAATCTATAGTGCAGTCATCAGGTGTTACAGTGGAGGAATGCATGAAGATTCAAGGAACTCTTGTACACATACTCTCTGGGACACTCTTACATCCCAGCCCTCTCTCGCTTCATCGCTATCTTTAATGCTCAGTTGTGAAATGAGTTCATGCGCTGGCACCTTCATTGACAAGTTCTACCAGAACTTGACTTTTGGTTGGATTTCCTGTCGTCATCCGTCAACCCTCGAGAACTGTGAGAGAGAGGCTCCCCTCAGGATATTGGCATCAGTGTGGACACATCCATGGACTGGGGCATAGGTCTTTGTTAGGGTCATAAATGGGTGGGTTGGAGAGCTTTCAACTGGTCTGGTCCTCATAGGAACATCGGGTGGCTCGAAGGTGTGGCAGTGGAGTTGGTGGTATATGTTTTAGTTGAGAGAGGTTATAGGGATTGTTGCATCCTTGTTCATTCAGACAACAAGGGTGTGATCACTGCTTTCCGACGAGGTTGCAGTCGGAATGTCAAAGTCAACCTCTCCAGCTGGTACTGTAGGATCTATGCATAGATTCTGGACTGCTGTTCAGAGCAGTTTTGCATAGATTCTCGAGACCAAAATAGGCTGTACCACAGCAGCCATGGCATGAATAAATGAATATTGATTTATTTAAATTATATAATATAAAAGCCTATGCATAGATTATGGACAGACTACCAACCTATATAATACTACATATAGGACGATAATAGGCCTGCAATACTATATATATATACCACCTGATAGCCACTATATATAGTATGCTTATGCATATGTCACATGATCATATACCATAAGTAGAAAAGGTACTACCAGCCTATATGATACTACATATAGGATGATAATGATAATAGGCCTGCAATGCTATATATATATATACTACAGTTGTGGACAGCCAAACTCCGCAATTTTGATATCACATGAATGCGAATTTTTAATGCAAATCTGAGTTCAGATTCAAAACCAGCACCCTTAGAAACATCTAAAAACATGCCTCCGAAGTTTTTCCCACAACATTTCACTTACGCCAAATTTTTCAGCTAAAAAAAACACAACTATCTAGGGTTCAGCACCGCATCAAGGGCCATCATGGCTGATCGAGACACAGAACGATGCTGCTTCTGCTTTCGTACTGCCCATTCTGTGGCTCTACCTGTGGTAAGCGCTCATTAACTGCCATGATCAGTTGATGAACCGCTGGACAACCTCTGTTGGGCAAGCATTAAGAGACTTGAGTGCAGCATCCTTTGCCTGTTGAAATGTCTTTTTATCTGCTTCACGATAATGATATTTGGACCATCCCCAGTACTATTAAGAATAGGTTAATTGGGTGAACCAGTAGTTAAGTAAAGCATACCATCTCAATCGGATTGAGCTCACAATGGAATTTTGGTAAGAATATACAGATATGTCCCTTTCCATGGATGAGTGTCACCAGCATTGAAGGCTGGTTCTGGAAGTCCTCTTGCTGACTGAGGAGACGTGCCATGCAACAGCCTTGACTTTCGAATGGACACACTGGCGAGCACTTGGCACAAAGTCTGTGAACATTAAACCCTCGCTCCGTCAAACTGCTTGTAATCCTTTCGCCTTTCCATCAGGCTGAGTCATACTTTGCGCCTTTCCCTGGTATTCAGCAACAGGATTGGACTCTGGAATAACCATATCTTTTTGTTTTCACTGTTTGCCACCATCTGACATATTCATTTCAAAAGCTTTCAAGGCATCTGGTGGGAGTGAACCATGTGCAGATGACTGATCAAACACAAAACAAGCTTGCTTATCTGGGTATGCTGCATTGAAAATAGAGATCACATTTTTGATCTGGGCAATGTATCCCACCATGGATCTCCATTAGATCCTGGATAAATAATTTTCTGAGCATCATGAGTGATCTCTCCTTGAGCATTTCGAATGATCAATCGACCAGTCTCGGGTGTGATGAAGTCAGAGACATGAATGAGCTGTCCATGGCCCTTTGGACGGATGGGTTGCTTTCCAGTTTGATGCCTATGTAGTACCAATACATTGTCAAAGGTAATATTAACAGAGTGAGAAGTATATCTATCAAATGATCAAGACACACACCAAGTACGAGATGGTAAGTCATTTACATGGAAACAGGACTCATCATGGAATAACGGAATGATCTCCATCACCCCTGCTGGTAGTTTGGGCTCGACTCACTGAAGCTCTGGTCCTTCATAATGTACCATCCTCTTCTCATATTCTTCCATCTGTGGTAAGAAGATATTATTCCGATACTCTACAACATCAGCACGCTCATGTCCATCCATGTAGACACCTTTCTTGACAATTGAATAGTGCCAGCCAAGTTTGTGAAGCCAACGATGACAAGTTCGTAGGCTGGCAGAGTGTTTCGGGACAATTTCAAGCTCAGGAAAAATCACATCCTTCACTTGGCATGCCAGTGCTTGTGGGGTGACCTTTCCAGAAGGGAGACTGTTTAGGAAGGTGATGATGGACGACTTGACCTGTTCATTATGGAGCCATGAGCAAGATAGATGTAAGCCACCTCACCTCTCCCTTGGAAGCTGCTCAAACATCTGATAATGTCGTGCAAGATCACGAACTCAGTGGGAAAACCAGTTACCCTCCTTCTCATGCCATTGCCTTGCAATTTCAAGGCTAGCTTGAATTCTACTAAGGCCTTTGAGTCGAAGCATTGTGAAGTTGGAGATGATCATGAGCTGATTGATCTGTGAGAGTGGTAAGGTTTTGTGTTTCTTCTTCAAATCATCCTTGATCTGCTTTCGCAGTTCATCCCATGGTCGAATCTCAATGTCTGGCTTTCCAATGGCAACATCCAACTCTGACTCCCACTCCTCTAGGTCATCATCTGGTAGTGGAGTCATTGCAGAGATCTCAGCCTCGACTTCATCAGCATTCTGAGGGCTAGCTGGACGTCTGGGCAGACCATCATCAAAAGGATCAGGGGTATCAGGAGCCAACCCGACTGGAGACGGATCAGGTTCAGTCCCAAAGTTTGAGGTAGTGTCATCGTCACTGTCCTCCACCTTAGGACTCCATGATGCACGCCGGATAGAGGGGACATGGACGATATCTTTGGAATCTGAACTGTTAAGTCACGATCAATGATATTGTTGGATTCATCATGAAACTCTGATCTGGTAGAAGTCGAAGTTGACTGGAGACTCCGAGTCTCTTGAGGCTGAATCAGAAATGATAGCACTGTTTGTGTTTGCCAGGACTCAGCATAGTGTTGTTGAGTTTTCAATTACATCAGGACCCTTCTTGTAGCTTCCTGGACGACCTGTACATGAGACTTCAAGTTCATTAAGATTCAAAGTGAGTCACTCAAAAGCATACCTTTCTTAGGCTTCGATGCAGCAGCCTGTAACGATGGAGGTAGCCAGTCGGGATCCTTCTCATCTTCTCTTTGCACCATCTCAGCCAGCCAGCCTGTAAATGCTTCGTCATCCAAATAATCATCATTCTCAACCTCCAAGTCAATATCTGAGTCCGAGTCTGATACTTCAACTAGGTAGCACTGTTCATCTTGTTCCCAATCAATGCGAGTGCTGTCAAAGAGCACCTGGAAGGACTCTTCACCAGCACTACTATCTGGCTCCTCAGTGTTCAGTGCTCTCAAGCTGGGTAACGAAGCTGATGGTGATATACTTTCAGCCCATGAATGAGATGGTTGATTTTGTAGACCACTGATGTTCCACTTGGTCTTTTTAGCAGGGCGGTCACGTCGCATATTCAAGTTTAGTAGGGTATTGGTTAGAATGCTAGTTAGGATTGACATGTCTCCATCCTATGGCCCTTATAGCAGACTTGCAGACACCACGACTCAATCGAGCTCAATCAATACCCTTAGCCCTAATTAAATATTAATTTATTAACAATTGTATTACCTCAGAAGGGCTCGATAGAATTTTTTTTTTTTACCAGATTCATATGCAGTTTGAAGAGAGGAGTCGAATGGTAATTTTTTCATTATTTTAGCGAATTGTTTTGAATTACGCTAAATTTTTGGGGTTCACCACACCCGAAACAGCTGTTTCTGGGCAATCGGCTCGTGAAAACCTCATTCTAACATTCATATTATACCTTTACATGTGTTTACTGCAGGATAGAAACCTCCCAGACATCTCTATAAATCGATCATCAAAATTGCTGTGTTTGGCTGTCCACAACTGTACCTAATAGCCACTATATATAGTATGCTTATGAATAGGTCACATGATCTTATACCATAAGTAGAAAAGGCTCAAATATATGCATTTGAGAGCTGGTAACTGATACAAATATATAAACATGTGTGTATGTATGTGTTTATATGAGTTAGGTGAGTCACATGACCTTATATTATAAGTAGAACAGGTTCATATATATGCATTTGAGAGCTGGTGACTGATATGAATATAGTGTATATGTATTAGGTAAAACACATGATCTGATTACATTAGGCTATTTTTAGCTAGAGTAAAGAAAACATAGAAAATATCAAATACAGGGAAAGATAGGGCATGCCATGACCAGATTAGGCAAGTTATGACCATGGGAACTTTTGACTTCTTTATATGGACAGATGCAGAATTTCAATGTGATTCTCATGGTGATATTCATTCTGCCATACATACTCTTGTTCTTGCACAATTTGCATTTTATTTTTGAAAAGCCAGCAATGAAAATAAAAATAGACACATACAACTTCTTAATAGGCATATATACACCCTTATAGGTATGCATTCACTTTCTATAGGCTGATATTCAATAGCTATGGGCCAGTATTCAATCTCTATACTCTTGTATTCAATAGCTAAATACCAGTATTCAACCCTGTATACTTGTATAGACCAGCCCTAAACACCTATAGACCAACCCTATATATGTGTATGCATATAGATAATGAATCTCAGTTAATACAGTATCAGTCTATAGGTTTTGGATATATCTCAGTTTCAGGCCTAGCTATCACTCTGTATATTTGAATGGGTGTTCCGACTTTATAGACCTCTGGCAGACCATCTAGGCCTTCAATGGCTTCAGTATTCAAGATTTGAGGCCTACCATATTGGTAGATTCACTGAGAATATTTATCAGCAGATCCATCAAGAAATGAAAAAGTGCGAAAAAGAGTGCCCAGGTCAATACCATTCACTTCTGCATATCTGAATGGGTGTTCCGACTTTATAGACCTCTGGCAGACCATCCAAGCCTTTGATGGCTTTACTATTCCAGAATTAGGATCCAATATATTGGTAGATCTACTGAGAATATTTATGAGTGGATTTATCAAGAAATGATACCTGCTTGGTAGATCTGATAGTACCTGAGTGGTTAACCTGGGCATCCACTTTCACACTTTTTCATTTCTTGATGGATCTACTGATAAATATTCTCAGTAAATCTACCAATATGGTAGACCTCAAATCTTGAATATTGAAGCCATCAAAGGCCTAGATGGTCTGCCAGAGGTCTATAAAGTCAGAACACCCATTCAAGTATACAGAGTGATAGCTAGGTTGACCTAGGCCTGAAACTGAGATATATCCAAAACCTATAGACTGATACTGTATTGACTGAGATTCATTATCTATATGCATACACATATATAGGGTTGGTCTATAGGTGTTTAGGGCTGGTCTATACAAGTATACAGGGTTGAATACTAGTATTTAGAAGAGTATAGAGATTGAATACTGGCCCATAGCTATTGAATATCAGCCTATAGAAAGTGAATGCATACCTATAAGGGTGTATATATGCCTATTAAGAAGTTGTATATGTCTATTTTTATTTTCATTGCTGGCTTTTCAAAAATAAAATGCAAATTGTGCAAGAACAAGAGTATGTATGGCAGAATGAATATCACCATGAGAATCACATTGAAATTCTGCATCTGTCCATATAAAGAAGTCAAAAGTTCCCACAGTCATAACTTGCCTAATCTGGTCATGGCA
The DNA here is from genome assembly GCA_003313965.1 of Megacollybia marginata. Classification (NCBI taxonomy): domain Eukaryota; kingdom Fungi; phylum Basidiomycota; class Agaricomycetes; order Agaricales; family Porotheleaceae; genus Megacollybia; species Megacollybia marginata. The sequence goes on from QLOY01007207.1 coordinate 8,196, forward strand.
TGCCCTATCTTTCCTGTATTTGATATTTTCTTTACTCTAGCTAAAAATAGCCTGATGTAATCAGATCATGTGATTTATCTAATACATATACACTATATTCATATCAGTCACCAGCTCTCAAATGCATATATATGAACCTGTTCTACTTACAGTATAAGGTCATGTGACTCACCTAACTCATATAAACACATACATACACACATGTATTTATATATTTATATCAGTTACCAGCTCTCAAATGCATATATTTGAGCCTTTTCTACTTATGGTATAAGATCATGTGACCTATTCATAAGCATACTATATATAGTGGCTATCAGGTAGTATATATATAGCATTGCAGGCCTATTATCATTATCATCCTATATGTAGTATTATCACTGGTAGTACCTTTTCTACTTATGGTATATGATCATGTGACATATGCATAAGCATATAGTGGCTATCAGGTGGTATATATATATATATAGTATTATCGTCCTATATGTAGTATTATATAGGTGGTAGTCTGTCCATAATCTATGCATAGGCTTTTATATTATATAATTTAAATAAATCAATTCGTGCCGTGTTTGCCATGATTCTGCCAGGCCTTGCCATTGCTGTCGCAAATCTATGCATAACACTGTCCAGAATCTATGCAAAACCACTCTGGACAGCAGTCCATAATCTATGCATAGATCATACAGCATCTGGTGTGACGGTCTGATTTACCTATTTCCCAATGACGATCCTCCATGGTCTTGTCACTTCGCAGTCATGTGAATGATCCCATCATGTCAACCCAGCTAGACCTTATCATACTCTGTTACTGAGTATAATACACTAGGTCTCTTGTTTAGAGTAGCTAACTATCACTTGTTAACATTTTGGGTCCTCCTAGCTGCTGCTAGAGGAACCAGTCCTTGTCTTAATAAGTTTAGCTCTATTCCACACTTACACGAGTCTGCAGGCCAGTGATCTCAGTAAGATAGAGTTGACTTCGTACTAGACTGTTGCCACTATGAGCATTTGTTTGTATAAAAATTATTTTTCGCCGCACGACCGTGATATACCACATGCCCAGTTGTCACATGGGATACTCTGACCTGACTGATTACTAACATAGGGTAGATGTTTGAAATTTTACCTCGGGCACACAAGTATATCATGTATTCTCATTGTGTCTGAGGCTTTGGAACAACAGGCATAGTATATAATGTAATGAACACTTGTATGTAAAAAATCAGTTGATCTATGGGGGAAATGATTGTAAGAGAGTTACTGATGCAAAAGGTGGGCTTTTGAAAACTTTGGTCACCATTGTCACACTGTGCCATGATGCTGATTTCAAACTCTGCACATAAAATTAGCCTCCAACGTCCGCGCCGTCTCACTATCATGATGTTCGTTGTTCATGCAACAGAGTCATGTAGTAAACAATAATACACTATACCTGTAAATGGAGCTAGTGAGTAGTATGAATAACAGCCCAGCAGTGAACGGACTCAGAGAGTAAGTAAATGTAGTCCGGCCAGCCATCAGTGAGGGTATATATAGAGTAGAATTACACTAACATACAGCTTCTGTGTGGTAGAGAGGCATAGTGTTGTAATATGCTGTGATTATGGTTCTGGTTTCTGATGTTGCCATTATTTTGCTTATATTTTTAGAGCCAGCCCTTCGACTACTTTCGCAAGCTCAGCACTATGTAACGAATTTGGAACAGTATCTAATACAATTTAAAACACTACCAATGCTCAGAAAATGACAGTGAGCGTCGGACTTGGGCGCTATTTGGAGCTTGAGCCAGTCACATGCAGTGTGCACGTACTTTTGCTGGCCAGACTGCATTCACTTTTGTTTACTTGAATCAGAATGATATTACTACAGCAAAGATGGCCTCTTGCTATAGGATAATGAGAAATTTAAGCAGATGGTGAAAATAATGAGGTGACGTTGGCAGGGACCAATTTTAGGTGGTCACGTGTGGTACGGCGAGTGTTCACTCGACTACCATCACATTTCCTTCCTTCCCAATCACTTGCACCAACCTCAGGCTGTGAGCCTGACAGCTATTGACCTCAACCACATCCTGGATGCCCACTCCATCTTCAATGATCATGAAATCCGTTCAAACAGGCCTCGAGGGTGTGGTGTGGGATGAGGTTTTTGCGGTCGCGTCAATGAGTTCGTAACCTCAGATAGTCGTGTCTGAGGTGTCCAAGCAAGGCAGCAAGTGGGGCATTGAGTGAGGCATTGTTGGCTGTCAAAATGGCCAGCTGGTAATGATCAGTCAGGTTGAATGTCCATGTGACGCCTGGCATGCGGTGCTATGTGACGTTGCGTGGTGAAAAATAATTTTTATACAAACAAACACTCATAGCCACTGCCTGTTTGTAGTTTATAAAAGGGTTCTATAAAAGGGATGCAGGTGAATCAAGGTGGCTGGGTACAATAGCAAAGGCTTCCTGGCCCTATTTATCCTCCTCAACCTGGTTTGTGACTGTCCACAGGCTCACGGGACCTGTTTGCCATGTAATAGACCTCTAGGGAGTCTTTCCCTAATTTCAAAGTTACTATTGCGAAATTGTAAGATTTCAGGCTTGGACACTTTCAAGTCTTATCAACGAATAAGTGTGAGTGGAGTAAGGAGATAACAAGGGAAAAGATAAGCTATCTGTGCCACATGTTCTGCGATAAGCTATCAGAAGTTAATTTTAAGAGATTTGGATAAAGGAAATGAAAGATAAGGTAATATGAATGTGAAATGAAAAGAGGTTCTGATAAGGCACGTGTTTGGGCGCTAAAATGAGGGGAAATCATAACAAATGGAGGGTGGCGACAAGTGAGTCCCACCACCCTTCCACACAGTATTCAATGCTAAATACCAGTATTCAACCCTGTATACTTGTATAGACCAGCCCTAAACACCTATAGACCAACCCTATATGTGTATTGAATGCACATAGACAAATTCATCTCAGTCAATACAGTATCAGTCTATAGGTTTTGGATAGTATATCTCAGTTTCAGGCCTAGGTCAACCTCTGCATACTTGGATGGGTGTTCCAACTTTATAGACCTCTGGCAGACCATCTAGGCCTTTGATGGCTTCAATATTCAATATTTGAGGTCTACCATATTGGTAGATTTACTGAGAATATTTATCAGCAGATCCATCAAGAAAGTGAAAGTGGATGCCCAGGTTAACTACTCAGGTATCAGATCTTTCAGGCAGGTATCACATCACACCTTTTTATTTCTTGATAGATCCACTCATAAATATTCTCAGTAAATCTACCAATATATCAGATCCTAATTCCAGAATAGTGAAGCCATCAAAGGCTGCCAGAGGTCTATAAAGTTGGAACATCCATTCAGCACAACATTTAGCTCCACCCTCCCATCATCCATATTTATTAGTCCCTGCTCCTGTAAGGTTGGCCAATAGTTGGCCAATGGGCCATGGCCATGGAATAGTAGTACTAGTAGTACTAAGACTCTAACTGGCCCTACTCCACCTCAACAAATTAATACTATTACCACAGTATACCAGACTTCATTGAACCTTTATGATTATTGCATCATATCAGGCTCTATCCAAGGTATAATTATAGTACAACAGGCTGCATAAAAGCCATATACTAATAGTAATACCATAGTGGGCGGCAGACTCCAATCATATCCTTTTATAGTAGAACTACTATACCATTGTGATGTGATCTACTCTAACCAACAGCAATACTGATATTACTACACATCAGACTCTATCTAGGACATGTATCACATTACTAGTAGTATGGTGCAACATGCAGAGAATATACTAGTGCTACCAGCCTACCACAGTAAACAAAATTCATCCCATCTGTTTGCTAGTAATGATCCTTTTAGTATTCCTACATTGTGTGTGACCTATCCGACACATGTATACCAGCACTGTTTTGAGTATTATGCACACTTGGACAGACAGCACCCAGGGTGTTAATAATAGCATTAAACTCTGACAGACTCCTGCCATACTGATAATACTATTTCTTGCAATGAAGTTCGAGTGACTCTAACCATCATATACATTACTAATTTTTCTGCATTCCAACAGACCGTCCACAGTTCCCAGGATATTAGTATTACTTATAGGCTAGGAGAGTGAGGCTTGTGCACTATTAATAGTATTAGTAGTATGGCATTGTGACACATCCCACTCTAGAGAAATAGTACTAGTAGTATTAAAAAAATTAATCTAATAATACTATTGTTTGCCTGATGTTGTGAGTGACTCTAACCAAGGGAATTACTAATTACTGCATTCTGGCAGACCCTCCCAGTGCGAAGAGTAGTATTAATAATCAGCTGGGAGAGATTATATCCAGGACTTGTGGCACAATTGGTATTATTAGTTTATTTGACACATCCCACTCCAGAGTAATACTACTAGTAGTATTAAGAAATAGTGACTCTACGCAAGGGCATTACTAGTATTCATGATATTACTGCATTCTGGCAGACCCTCCATCAGGAAAAACCCTTTCTGACCTGGCAAACCTGGCAAACTTGAGTAAACCTGAGTCAACCTAAGTCAACCTGAGCTGATCTGGGACTAACCTAGACATGACCTGGGCTGACCTGAGTTGACTTGGGCTAACCTAGACATGACTTAGGTTGACCTGGCTGACCTGAAAATTGAGACTTAAACCTGGGACTGACCAAGGTTGACATAGGTTGATCCAGGTCAACCTTGAGGCATCCAGGTTAAAAAGGGTTTTTCCTGATGTCCCCAGACCTGTGTGCACTATTACTTACTGCATTGTGACACATCCTGCTCTAGACAAATTATTTTAAAAAAATCTAATAATACTATTATTCGTCTGATGTTGCGAGTGACTCTAGCCAAGGGAATTACTAATATTCATAGTATTACTGCATTCTGGCAGACCCTCCCCAGACTTGTGTACTATTATTACTAATAGTATTAGTAGTATTTTTTTCTAAATCTAATAATACTATTATTCGTCTGATGTTGCAAGTGAGAGAATTACTAATATTCATAGTATTACTGCATTCCGGCAGACCCTCCCAGGTGCGAAGAGTAGTATTACTAATCAGCTGGGAGAGATTATATCCAGAACTTGTGGCACAATTGGTATTATTAGTATTATTATTACTTATTTGACACATCCCACTCCAGAGAAATACTACTAGTAGTATTTATGAGTGCTTGTTTGTATAAAAAATATTTTCTGCTGTGCGACATGGTATACCCGCGCCCCAAGTTTAATAATCATAAAGTTACATAATAACACATAATTCAGGTCATGAATTGCCAAGCTGGCCATTTTGACAGCCAATAACACCTCACTCGACACCTAAACAGACCCAGGACACACTGGACACCAAATACACCAAGGATGCAATTTGTGACAGTGTCGTGAAAGGGGAAGGAAGGAGTTGTGAGGCAACGAGTTTTCTGGTCACATGATTATTGTTCAAAATAGAATATTACGACCAATTTTTCCCTGAGTCTTGCTTCGCATAGCACAGGCCTCAACCATTCCATAATGGGACCTTGTGTCAGGTACCTATCCCTTGGTACAACAGAGACTCAATGCATCCCGCCCACTTGAGGTCCATTGATGCAGGTGGACTTACCATAAACAGCATATACGGATGAACTCCTCTTCGTCAGTGGTATTACTTCATGACTGTCTACATGGCCTGATTTGCCCTTTAATCGAGCGCTTTTCTGGAAGTGAAGATGCCGGATTCCGGAAGGTATAATCATTAAACCATGTGACCAGAAAACTCTTTTGTGGAACGTTTACAGCTTCCAGCACATCGTCCAGCGATGACTGTCCCCATCCAGCAGATCATCCAGTCCAACATCATCGTCACCTTCCACCCATTGCTGGCCTCACAACTCCTTCCTTCTTTCCTGTTTCATGAACAGTCAACAACACTGTCGCAAATTGCATCCTTTGGTATATTTGGTGTCCACTGTTTCCTGGGTGTGTCTAGGTGTTGAGTGAGGTGTTTTTGGCTGTCAAAATGGCCAGCTTGGCAATTCAAATTGACCTGAATTATGTGTTAGTATGTAACTGTATGATTATTAATACAAGGGGTACGGGTACATCACGTCGCGCGGCAGCAAATATTTTTTATACAAACAAACGCTCATAGTATTAAGAAATAGTGACTCTACCCAGGGGCATTACTAGTATCCATAATTCCGGCAGACCCTCCCCAGACTTGTGTGTACTATTACTAATAATTATTACTTACTACATTGTGACACATCCTGCTCTGTAGAAAACATTAAAAATAGTATTCATCTGAGCGATAATATTCATAGTATTACTGCATTTGAACCACCTGATGATCCTGTTTCAACTGGCTAATTAGCCGTGATGGCCTGACCGCTCCATCACAGCTAATTAGCCTTAATTCCGTTAACAGCCTCAGTGCCCCCATAGCTCCCCACAAAGTAGTCACTTGTAGCACGTAGAGTAGGGCAGGAACATGTGATGTTGGTAGGTACCAATGTATAGACCCTAACACCATATTGTTTAAGTTGATAAAACATTAATCCTCGTCGTCATCATCTGTAATGAATTGTACTTTACTCGATGCTATTTTGGGAAATGCTGAGGTTCACTGTCCTCGTCTTCATCGTCTTCATCATCATTGTTAACGTCTTCCTTGCCACCCTTAGCATTTCCTCCAGACTTGCCTCGCTTTTGCCCCACATCAGAACACATCTTCCTCTGCTTCCTCTGCTTCCCTGCTGTCTCCAAATCCTTCTTGAACTTTGCCAGCTCTGTATGAGAGAGTCTTGACCAGCAACAAATCTTTGCACGCCATGAATCTCGCAGTTGGATAAGGTCAGTCACTGAATAGATTCGGTTGGGGCTTCGGAAAGGTATCTTCGCAGGCCAGCCATCAATCTGCACACCATACTTCACCACAATGTCATGGTTGTAGTTCTCATATGACATCCGAATTGACGTGACACCTGTAATGATTTCTACCAGTAGTCAGAGTGCTGCATTGTGCACTAGAGCCAGACTTATGGAGTTCCACTGATACCATACGCACTACATCCGCACGCACAGTCTTGCGATCATTTCATTCAAGTAGATCTGATGAGACATTTAGCAATTGCATTATGAACGAAAGGGCTCACTTTTGGAATGTAGACAACACCATTGATCAAACAGCTGAGCAATTGTAAGGTGATTCTTCGACTTGCTTTTGGGAATCAACTCGTTGATGAACTCGATACCTGACACACTCTGGGGGGAACAAGTCATCAGTGCTACTGCGAGCAAAGAAAGCGAAAGAATAAAGTCCTGTCTGAAGCTCCAAACCGAGCATCTGTAAAAGTCAGAATCAGCCAGTAGAAGCATACCCATACCTCCTGATAGATGTGTTCAATACTGTGATGAACATCTAGACCTGCAGCCTGATGGGAAGCACGCATTCCAGTGGTCCTAATGGCGCGTTTGTCTCGCAATTCATCCTTCAGCGTAGTGGCCAGCTCTGAGTCGGGGTCAATGCTCTGCAGGTCTTCATCCATCTGAACTGCAGCCCGGATTTCATCCATGCCATAGTGGCCTTCTCTCCTTCTCTACAATCTGTGGCATAAGTAAATCGAATGCATTTGTATAGAGTGCATACCTTTGTTTAGTTCCTCGGCCTTATGAGACATTAACGCATTATGCAAGGTGACATCACGTTTACTCTTGGTGGTATTGGAAAAAAAGAATAGACGCCTGACATAGGGAACAGACTGGCCATGTGCCTCTGCAATTTCACAAAAGCGAGTGTCAAGATACTCGCGAAGGTCCTCAACTTCATCCGTCAACTTTTTGCAATGTTCCTGACATGCAGACAACACTGTTGCATGTGTCTCTCACGTACAAATCTGGTGAGATATGGGGTGAGAGCAAGGAGGAATGACTGGAAGACCAGGGTTGCGTTCTGCCCAGGTGGACCGGTATTGCGATGGTTCA
>QLOY01007225.1:0-12415 GCA_003313965.1 Megacollybia marginata
ATTAATATAGGATACTTTAGTAAACATTTTGGGTTGCTTGATAGTCATGAACCAGGGCTGTGATGTGATTGAGCAGGTAGGTAACGTTTATTATTTAGAATGAAAACCAGAGACAGTAAAGGACAGCAAGCGCGAAAACTATTTCAAAGTTCCTCCGACATTCTCTTGCCAGTGGAACATGCTCTTGACCCAGATGCAACGTGTCGCTTGAGTGAGCTCTGGGCACCAAAAAGGCTTTGTCGAGGCGCATTTTCAAAACCTTTGTGCTGGAATACTCTTCAATACTCTCTAGACGATGATAGTGCCAGCCTTTCTAGCCGCTCATCAAAACCTGCACACTGTTAACACACGTCTTATAGCCATGATTCGGTGAACGCTCTCGGGCCTTGACATCTGAGAATCCTGAGCTCAGCCTACAGTGGCTGAATCCTCTTTGATTTGCATGCTTCATCTGCGGGTAGGCGGATCACTCTCTTAAGCCCAACGACCTACATGCTGAGTGCGTTTCCAGGACTGGTTCAGTCCGCGCTCGGTTCAACGAAAATTTCTCCGGCCTACCCTCAGACTTATGGAACAGACTCGAGTACTGTCACCGAGATTGGTCCTGTCAGTTTCGTTGATGCTCTCGGCAAACAGAGGGAGTTTTTGATCGGCTGCTCTGCTGCTTGCTCACAACTGTTTAAGCATGTACTCCTGTCTTCATCTACCCACAGACTGCATAAATCTTTAGTGATGCCGGAGCCTGAGTCGTGTGCATCATATTATTTTCCGAGACGTATCGAATCGCCAAGATTTACTCAGGAGGTTGTGGAGGACAGGCGATTGAATTGCTACACATAATAATACCCGTTATTTCAAGCAGCGGCGATCACTTTTTGCGTTGGGGGTGAATCCGGGAACTGGACTCGAAAACATTCGAGACATTTCGGTTTGCCTTCCCCTCCAGTCCAACAGTCTACAAAGGTTTTTTTCAAAGTCTGTATATGTATATATGTGTTGCATCGAGTTTAAATGTTTCATACGTATGTAATGCATAGTGAAAACGTAACGAATGCAGTAGAACTCAAAGACTCATCAGTCGCCTTCAGGCCTCAGGCACGGCCTTTGCCTTTGAGATCGCGCTTGGAACGACGGAGAGGATTTGTTGGCGATTTCAAAGACACTCCCTCATTCTCTTGCTTGATGCGAGATTGGCTGTCGGCAACTGCTTGAGACGCGGACGGACCCGCAGGTGGGCGAGAATAACGATCGGGAAGAGAGACTGGGAACGATCCTGACCCTGGCTGAGAACCCCCCTGATCTCGGCCCAGGTGTTGCAGCGAGAGTTGAAAAGAATCGACGACTGAGGAGACCGGTTGGTATGAATGATCTCCTGTCACGTAGCTTCCAGCTGGAATTGGAGCATAAATTTGGAGGTCAGGGATGAGTGGAATACCTGCTTGCATGGCTGGATAGTTTTGGCGAATATGAGGAGGGATCATGCGCTTCATGTAGGAGCGCTCTGAAAGCTCTAAGTCCACACCGTCTTCATCTTCTTGATTCCGCCTTCTGTTAGTGTTACCCTCACTATCGTCGTCATCCTCATTATCTCTCGACCCACGTTTATGTTTGCTGCGACGTTTTCGGGGACGCTTGGTGCCGTTTGGGTTGGTGTAAATATCCAAGCACCAGTAATTTCCTTTACCAGGCTCTGTCAAAGGGCGACTTGTAGAACGAAAAATGCCTTGCAAGGATAACAGATGCCTTATAGAACCCTACGATTGATCAGTACAAGACAAACCAAAAAAAAAATCTTACCTTCCAACTTTCATCATGTTGATTCTCGCGGTACCATGTGAACCTATTGGCCAGGGCTGTGTAGATGTCCTGCAACGCCAGCTTCTTTCGAGGACTCCCAAATATTGCGAGCTCCACTAGATGTTGTAGTTTTTGGGTCGGACGTTCACCATGTGTTGGGTCCGGAATGCTCGAGAGGTCGACGGGTAGTCCTGGCGGAATGTGCAACCTTTGGCGCAAGAAAGCTTCCTCCTTGTCCTCGTTAAACTCCAGGTCTTGAAGGTTGACAGTGAGCGGCGAAGGCGATTCGTAGGATGAGGTCGATGAGGGTGGGCTATCGGAGAAGTAAGGCTCTGTCATATACATGCCCATGCCCTGAGGCTGGTAATTGAGAGGGTGAGGACGCGATCGGTATCGGTTGTCAGCTATATTTCGCCAGTCTGCCGTTTGATAACTTGCAGGGTTATATTGGGCAGTATACTGATTTGGCCATTGCCGAGTGGGATCAAATCTAGTCTCTAGTCCAGTTGGGATAATACTACGATTCTGCTGCCAGGTAATCAGTGATGAGGTCAGAAGAAAGGCAGGTATGATCTCACAAGGTCTTCGAGGGTTCCGGCATTTAGTCCACGAATGCCAGAATGTGGCGACGAAATATAGCCACGCATCTCCGGCGGGGGAAGATATGGGGAGTCTCTTAGGTGTTGATGTTGGGCCCCCGGAGGAGATGGCGGAAGCTGTGCCCCATTTTCGGATGTAGAAGGATACGTGTTGCCACCGCCTCCCGGAGAAGGTGGATCGTTTGAACCGTGATGAAAAGAGCGCGGTGTATATACTCCGCGCTCTGCCAGCGTCAAAGCCTCGATAGAAGGGTACCAAGCTTGATTGTAAAAGCCTGACATGCCTTCTATGCCCGCAAGGATACATAAATACACGCCCACAAGTGAAATTAATGTACGGAATGTTTCCGTGCACGTGGAGGATTTGCGTTTAGTCCAGAGTTATACCAGTCGTGTGGGTAGTTAGACACAGAGACATACCACATGGACGTCAGAGGAATCAGGTTATGACGATGATGACCGAGAGGACAAAAGGAGGAAGTTCGAGTGGGAAGATATCAAGGATCAGAACAACACATTTAGGAAGGTCTGAACACTGACCAGGATTGAATTGGGAGAAGGAATATGGGTTCGATTGTATAACTGGTAGGCTTGTACGAGCCCTTCAGTGGGGTTTTGACACCCTTTTCGCCCGCTTTTTAAATCTCTCGAGCTCGTCACGAGTGTGCACGGATGAGTTGCCATCTAAAGTAAATGAAGCCTGGGAAGATTGGTGCGGACACACATTTTTTACCGAGGGCCGGGGTAAGCCGCCCTGCGTCCGTCGGACAGCCTGAAAGTAGGGATTTTTCGCATGGAGGCGGGACCCACATGATACCACATGGTACAAATGGGGAAGGACAACGTCCGAATTTGTTAGTTGGCAGGGTTAGGAAAAGGTTCCAAGTTAGGTAAAACCCATGAATGTAAGGCTTTTGTGGCAGCATCAGCTCAATTGTGCGGGAGACATCCGAAAGGTTCAGAGACAGATGCACAATGTAAAGAAAAAACTTTTTAAATATTGAACTGGTAGGGAATCAGTATTAGGGCGAGTACCTCGAAAACAGCAAGTAATACGAACTTCGACAACTGATGTTGGAATATTTCCATTTAAGTAGCAAATGAAGAAGAGATTCATCCTAAGATATTAGGTCGTTCCTGCCAAAATGTCTCCTTGATGAGGTCGCAGTGAAGAACTTGTATCTGCTCCAGACTAGTCGTGGATGAATCTGTTGACGAATCTGGGCTCTACGCTGAATCAGCGGGTGAACGAGTTCAGACGTGCCAATCTACCCGACTTCTCACTAAGATGCTACCTTTCTTGAATCTCGCATCGATGTCATTATAATTGATACCGAATCGTTTAAACAGGATCTCATTCTTGTTCTTTGAGACTGTGCCCTATGGTCGTGGATCAGATATACCGACAATTGATGTTAACCTACCCTTAGTGTGGCATGGGCCTGCGTTGTTGTCTCGCCACCTTGCTGGACAAGGGCCCAAAAGGTAGTGTTGTAGAGATTATTGATATGAGCTAGAGGTGTGCTTGACTTTTCTTCTTGAATAGTGAGGAACATACTATCAGCTTGCCTCCATGAGAAATAGTCACGAACTTCACAAGCAGTCGGGTAGAGAACAATTCTTCCGTCAAAGGACGGAGGGTACCGAAGCGTGGTGTCTGGGAAGTAGTCTTTCCAGTGAAATACGTATGAAGAGGTGAAGAGGGAAGTTAGAGTAGACACGATCTTGGCCTGACGGCGATTATATAGCGTAGTCGATTTCTTGAGAAGGAAACTGAACGAGCGTCAAGTTAAGAGAGCAGCCCATCGAATTCAAAGTTGAGGGCAGTGTACCTGAATTCGTCGGATTCTCCGAAACCCAAGACAATATCGGGGTATTCGTGCATGAGAGCTTGGGCAGCGTGATCCATCAGCTTCAGTGCCCGCTCATCATTAGGTTTGGAAAAGTTGTGAGTATCAGAAAAACTGGAAACATAAGGACCTGACATATGATATTTTCGGCGCAACATACCGATGGAAGCCATGACCGTCAAGACGAAAAACGAGAAACATATTTGGAAGCAGAGCATCTGGGAGTTCAAACTTTTTTACATATGCAAACTTTGAGCCAGCCATGGCACGGAGAACGAGTGGAATTGTAATGCCCATATCGGGCGAGGTCGGAATTGCTGCCACGTGCTGGTGGTGCTCTGATTCTGACCGTCACCAAGTACTTATTGAATGTCGTCTGCGCCAACTCCATACTACTTTCGCCGTCGTATGATTGGTAGGGCAGCGTCACCGCCAACTTGGGCTTGTTATGAGCAGATCCCTTACGATGAGGACGAATACTCGGATTCTTGCTCAGAGGACGATGAAGACTACTCTCGTGGTGCTGGACATAGCCCTTCCAGCGAAACAGACGATGTGAGCCTTGGAAATGAGGCCCACGATGTCGACAGTATGGACATGGACATTGACACAGAGGCCGACGGCCAAGCTGCCTCCAAGAAAGAAATTAAAGGAAAGCAGCGTGCCATTGACCCGGAGCCTGAACAGCCACGTAGACGTCATAGGAAAAGGACCAACGATCGTATACATGCTTTGCGGCCAATCCTTACAATCCATCGTAGTCAGGGTTTCGTCTGGAACCAAGTTGGTCCTTTGGAGCAAATGGAATTTTACTAAACCTCTTCTTTTATTGTAGGATCTCTTTGTCCCTCCGTATATAAAGGATCGATGTAAGTTTATTGGTTGTTTTGTGTTCGAGCCCTCGATTAATTAACTTCATTTCTAGATGTAGCATCCACTTCACCCAATTCCACGGGTTTTCTGTCAACATCCGCCTCGTCGACAAATTCTGGTTTGGGGGATTATGAGGTAGAAGTGGTAGAAATTCGCGTTCAAGATGGAGAGTTAGAGCACATAATTCCATAGAAAGTTCTTCGTCGTTTGTGTATATCAAAATATTTTCAGACAGTTGCTAGAAGCGCGTCTTCGAGCTCCTTCTCTCTGGCTGCTTCCTGTTCTCTCTCTAGCTCCTTCTCTCGTGCCTCTAACTCACGCGTACTTCGAACGTAGGATGGCACGACACGTGGCTTATAATCAAGATGACGCTTGACGTAGAAACACATGTATGCCGACGAAGCCAGGCATGCCGCAAGATTGGAATGGGTTACCCTTGAAAACGTCAGGCTCGCAAGATGAAATCAGGGATGAAAGCACTTGTCATCATCGAAGCGATACCACTGGAGCTTTCCGTTAGTGGTGCTGGAGATCTAAGAAAGACATGCCTCATCCTGAGATCTGGCAAAGTTGGTGTAGTGGCCATTGTTCAGCTGTCCTTCATGGTTAATGACAGCGAAGAGATCATATTCATACAGGATGTCGGGTCCGGAATGTCTAAAGAGCATGAGTTGCGAGACACGGTCAGCGAGCCACTTTACAGTGAAGGATTCCCCTTGTCTTCCTTCTCGGCCTCTTTCATGTAAAAGGTCGTGTATGGAGCCATATTTAGATTCGCAGGGAAACGGATCACAGCATCCACTTTGCGAGCCGATGTCTTATCGGAACTTTTATGTTCAAAGCGCTGAAAAATGTGAGACAATGAGCATAGTGCCGCAATACCATCTCGGGACCTTAAATTGAAAACTCAACACCGGTGGGAGTTTTTTGATACTGAGTCGCTTCGTAGCTTCCTGCGACATGAAGATCAGATGAAAGTCGGAGACATCAAGAAGGTTACATGTGAATTCTTGCTGCATCGAATGCAGCTATACTCTTTTGGACCTAGCTTCTCTGGATGTGTATATCTAGCACAGCGTATTGGGACCAGAGACATGGCAGATATTTATACATACCGTCGTAGACATGCTGCCAGGGTGTTGTCTCCGGAGCTTAGTTCACCCCCCTTTCCTTTCAACTCCAGGCTGATGTCGAGCATGGGATCCACGGTGCTGGTAATGTTACCGCAACGTTCACACACAACATCGCTCTGAAGCTGGCCAGAAAATGTAGAATGTATGATACAGTTGCAGGAAATGTTTGTAGATCCTCGTGAAGTGCTATGAATCTGGTTCAAGGCAGAAATGAAAAATTCATGAGCGTCATGCTGGGCATAGCCTGCTAACTCGGAGGATTTCCGCCAAGTAGTAGTCAAGAAAGGGATCGGACCATATGGAGTGCTCTCGTTTGAGTATACCTAAGTGTCATAAGTGAGAAAACGGAATCTTAACTGATAAGCCATTACCTCGACAAAGAGTTTGTCCATTGCACAACAAGTGCAATCTTCTGTCGAACATTGCGACGAATTGTGCTTATCACTGAGGAAGTAGTTCCTGAGTAGCGGATTATGAATGAAGCTTTGTAAAATGACATTGAGGAAGCACGTCTGTCCTAAATTCAGTAGACCGCGACGACCTATTCAAGTAATTATGAGCAACTATTTTGTTGGCTGCAGGAGCGACTTACTTTGGCAAGGAACCAACTCTGTACCATCAAGGGCGGCAGTGTCTTCATCGCTAGGTACCCATGGTCGAAATGGCTCCCGATGGCGCTTCGATACTCGACAGGATCATGGTATGCTCCAAGTTGCTCAGGAGAAGCTTACCTTGAAATCGTGTATGCTGCTCTTCCGCGGATATAATCGCGGACAAATGAATTTCATCCAATTTGGTCTCAAAGACGACATCATTGCAAGCAGAACAGAAAACTGCACCCGACTTCGCATCCGCGCCTAATGCAAGAAATCTTAGAGGACAGAGATTCACACACTAGACTTGCCAAATGCATGCCCCGTGTTCTGAAGGTGTGCTTGAATATGGCCGGGAGACCAACAGCCAATAAAGGAACAATGCAGACACGCAAATGGCCTTGCGAGTGATAAGTTACAGGTCCCACAGGAAGGAACGGATATCTGGCAGGCGGTTGAGCAGGGGAGCTCGCTTACCATTTTACTGAGCAAACCTTGCGCTTTTTTGCAGGATTCTTTGTAATTTGAGACCGATGTATATGCCACCGAACCACAGTCTTGTACTTTTCCATGAGTTCGCCGTCTTCTGTTGCCTTTCGAATGTGGGTACAAGATTCCGATTCCATCGTCTCACTCATAGTAAGATCCGTATTCGAGTGGCCGTCCGTTCCGTGAACGAGTCGAGTGTAACTAGCAGTCGCTATCACGTGCCGATCGCGACAGCGTTGCTTTCTGAGGCTCAGAAACTTTCTCCTTCCCGAATCCCGTCGGCTAAAGTTCAGCTTGGTGACCGAGCATACAAATTGAGTTGCATTTTCTGTAACATATCTTTGGTGAACGGCTTCAAGGTCATTTCAGAGTATTTTCAACCAGCCGGCCGTTCAACGGAACCAATGTGCCAGGATAACGCCTTCATTGAATCGTTGACCGGAAGCCTGTCCCATTGCAACATATACTAACAGCATATAGATATGTTACGACACTCTGCCCTGAGCTTTCTGATACAGAGAAACTGTCAAACCGTTGCACAAGAGTTAAATTCATCAAAATTAAAATGCAACTTATTGCCGCTGCAGTAAAGGCTATGGCAGATATCGGTCATAGGGCTCTTGACCAACTCTCAGTGGCTCAGGACATGAGAACGTACGTCTCGTTTGACTTATTCGTCGCAAAACAGATTGGGATTTCATATACCTCAGGCTCCGTTCAATTCTGTGCAATACCTTCACCTTCAAGTTCATAGTCTTCCCTACAAGTCTCGTGCGCTTCAATACCCTGTCGCTAGAGGTAATGGAAGCCACGAGGTTTCAGCTGGTTTGTCGGAGTTGGTCGAGCCATTCGCATCATAGGGCGGAACCGGCAAATAGCGTCTCTTCATGCTAATGGTCGCCCCTTGATTAATCCATGTAAAGTAAGCTCATTGCACTTATCCTACATACACAGTACAAAACTGTGTTCCGGCAGCGGAATGAGAGTAAAACTAACCCTTTCAAGAGATAGCTGTCAGTGAATGGAATCAAACTTTACCTTACGGCCGCCAAGTGGCCTCCCGCCCCATTCAGTCCCTTGTGCAACTTTTACATGTTCCTATTCTTGTTAATTTATCTGATCGTCATGGTTGTTTTATTTTTGTCCTATACCACCTGACTACCTCTAAGGCAGAATCCCCAACAAACTCCAGATCTCCTTTTTGTGGTAATCGCCTCCTCTGCGTATCAACAGCAAATTCGAACTCCCACAGAGTTCGGCCTATTTTCGCTCGGACTATTTTTATTTCGAAAACGTCTCTTCATAAAGGTATTTTAGTACGTTTACCGGGATGCTAATCTCTCAAAGCTCATTGGACGTTTCCTCTTCAAGCCTTACGGCTTACATGCCGTCATAATCCGTTGATTAGGGACCGAGTTTGCCCTGCTATACGGTAAATGTTTCCCTCATGACAAGTCATTCAGCTGTCTTTTCCGCGATTGGTTACGTGTCGTAAAGCTAGGATAAAAGGAGAGACCAAAAACTCCAATATCTATCGCCCCCCCCAATGGTTTTGTGGTTTTACATCCTTTACCTCGCAAGTTTGGCTGCAGGAGCGCCTGCAGCTGGCAATGTTTCCCCATCGTAGGCTCATCTTATAGGCGGTTGAATGTCTCTCACTCGTCGTCTCACCTTAGCTCCGTTGAGGCGAAAAGCCAGTCGATCAGCGCTGCGCAACCTAGTGCTACCGTCTCCTTTGCGTCCCTTGACCCAAACCTCCCGGAATGGAACCCGGACACAGGTTCTGCATCTACTGAGCCTATAAGAGGCTCATTGGGTGCATCGATCATAGTGAGTTGTGCCTCTTCGATGGTTGTCCCATCACATTTGTGAAACAGGGTCCCAGCAATGGCCCTCTCCAAGACCAGAACCCGGATGTAGGTCATTATTGTCAATTCACTTCAGAATATGATAAATCGCCAGCTTGTTGCTCCACCAACTACGGATCATGGAACCGTGTAGGTTCAAAAATCCTCGTTCGCGTTGTAACTCATGAAACACAGTGGTAATGCGAAATGGCCCTTCAGCTTCTCTCCCAACCGCCTCCAAACCGGAGGCTGGGCCAGGCAACAAAACGGTATGCTATCACAGAGTTACAATGAACGTTGTTAACGAACTCCTAGTTGATCTGATGCCAATTGCGAGTGGTAGGTGACTTCATTATGTGGAAGACATTCGCTGATTATATCGACAGCTATGGCTAGTGTCGACATGCGTTTGGAGGCGGGTGCTATACGGCATGCAATTCCCCCCCGCTCACTCTGTTTTCTAACAACACACAGAGAGCTTCACTGGCACAAAACTTCTGAATGGGCTTACGTTTTGAAGGTACAGCCGTTTTGACTAGACAATTTTCATTAATTTGTTTTTTAGGGTTCCACCCAAGTGACCGCTGTCGACTCGCAAGGAAGGAACTTTCTGGCTACTGTGGTAAAATAAAACTTCGAATCCTTTCTACATGTCAACCGACCGTACAGGGTCCCGGCGACTTGTGGTTTTTCCCTCCAGGTGTTCCCCACTCTCTCCAGGCTACCAATGATTCTGCAGATGGCTCGGAGTTTATACTGGTAGGTTTTAGTCAGCCGAGGCGTTGTTTAATCAGAAGCCGCTCTCTAGATCTTCGATGATGGAGCCTTTAGCGAGGATTCCACATTTTTGGTACCACCGGTCTTTGTTCACGACATCCACTAACATCATCGATAGTTGACTGATTGGTTGGCGCACGTCCCTGCCGAAGGTGAGATTTTGCTATCTCGATGCCATTCTGATCTTCGTCTCAGTCATCCAGAAGAACTTCCAAGTCAACAATTCTCAGGCCTTTGCCCATATCCCAGCCGAACAATTATACATTTTCCCGTCAAGTGGGGTTCCTTTCCTTTTCTCGTTTCAGGTGTTGAGATATGTTTTAGCTCCTCCGCCTAGTAATGCTGTGGCACCTCCAAGTCCACAAGGGACCGTTCCGAACCCGTTCACATTCGCCCTTTCCAAAATCAATGCCACCCAATTGAGTGGGGGCTCAGCTAAGATCGTTGACTCTACGACTTTCAAAGTTGTCAGTACTTTTCCTCTTCACCGTATCAAAATCTGACTGCCATAAGTCGACGACTATAGCAGCTGCTGAAGTCACAGTGGAACCTGGTGCCATGCGGTATGTTTCCTTTGATTCCCAATTCTGGATTTTCATGTCTCTCCAGAGAACTTCATGTATGTTTCTTATCGATCGGTTTCGAGACTTAACCCTCCCACGTAGTGGCATCCCACTGCTGATGAATGGTCGTTTGTCCTGTGAGTATATTTAACCCATGCCTGTTCCTACCCTTATCTAGCACAGCGAAGGGCAAAGTCGAGTGACCGTTTTTGCATCACAATCAAATGCAAGAACATTTAATTATCTGGTCAGTTGGGATCTTGCTGATATGACTCTCACTGACAGATATTCATACAGGCCGGCGATATTGGTAAGTGTAGAGTGGCATAGCTTGAAACAGTATCAACTTTCCACAGGTTATGTTCCTGCATCTATGGGTTAGTTGGCGATATATTGCGCATATGACCCTGATACTTATATACTTATTTATAGGCCACTATGTAGAAAACACAGGAAATACAACTCTGCGCTATCTGGAAATTTTCAATTCTGGTATGTGATGTCTTCCACAAAGAGGGTCCTCACTAATGTTGCAATCAGACCGATTTGAGGATATCAGCCTCAACCAAGTATTTTTGTCACTATGCATATTTGGTATCTAATTTTTGTGTAGTGGTTAGCTTTGACTCCACCTGAGCTAGTCAAAGCTCATCTACAGCTTGATGATGAAACCATCTCACTCCTATTAAAGACAAAACCTGTTGTTATAGGATAGATCATACATACTGCAATGTATAACTATGAGTTATTTTGACTGCATAGCAATTCAACTGTTTGCCAAATCTAAATTCTGGTTTTGAGTGAAGTTGTGTAGCTGAAAGGATCTCTTTTAGAGCCTCCTGGCCTTGCACTGTCAACCTAACTGTGACCATCACATGCAACCTCTGAATTTAAAGGCAACACAAGCATTGGGCACTATACATCTGGAAAAAATGACTTAGACCTATGTCAACCTGAGGCTGCTCAAGTCAACCTGAGGCTGCTCAAGTCAACCTGTGATCTCTATATCAGCCTTGAATGACTATATTAGCCTCAAGTTTGGCAAGTAGACTAGGCTGCCAAACTTGAACTTTGGTTAACCTTGGGCACAAGTCTAAGGATTCCGAGTCCCTATTTATAGGACTCGGTGTTTTCAGAGCGACTGTTACATCCGTGCACTTAGACTAATCAACCGGCCCTTAAAAGCCCTTGTTCTCATTATATCTATTCTTTGTTCCGTTTATATCCTTGCATTCATTACTCTTACTAACATTCATATTACTTAACATTCATAAATAGTCCCTTTCGATGTTTCTTTATTATCGACTAAAGTAGATAGCACGGCCTCTAGTATATAAGCCTAGCACCAGTGTTGTATACTTCAGTTTAGAAATCAACTTGGATTACGCTCAATACTCTATTCTCTCTAACTCCTCTCTAACCGGGTATCGGCCGAGGCTTCGCCGATACCTTCACCTAAACCCACGATCCAGCAGAGGGCATAGCCAAAGGGTTTACCTTGGTATTCTTATCAAGGGTTTTCTACAAGCCACATCTGTCTATACATCTCGGGCTTGCATTCGGCATAGTCCTTACAGTGACCTTGGCTGGTAAGCGCCCGCTAAGCACCCAAAAAAAATGTGATGGTTCCACCGATTATTCTCCGAGTCTGATCTAGGACCCCTGGTACTCTCTCAGGCTAGGCTGACTTTTGTCACAGGGATGTAACAATGTGACCCCAGTTACATAATTCCCGCTACCTTTAGGTAGGGGGTATTTAGAGTGCCCTATTTTAAGGTTTGGCGGTAAATCAGAATTTTGGTCTCAAAGCTGTGCACCTTTGTTTGTAGTGTCAACAGGATGTCGGTCCGATGGTCTCATCAGCCTTTGTTCTTCCTTTATAAATCACGTGCCA